>ML776768.1:3092776-3159975 GCA_009831015.1 Picea engelmannii
GCACAAAAGTGTGCATACTTGGTCAGTCTATCAACAATCACCATGATGACACTCTTTCCTTCAGACTTCGATAACCCTGTGATGAAATCCATGGAAACCTCCTCCCAGCGTTGACTTGGGATGGCTAATGGTTGTAAAATACCTCGAGTATTAATTGTTTCCACCTTATTTTGTTGGAAAACCAAACATTCTGCCACAAACCTTTGAACATCGGTTTTAAGGCCATCCCAAAAAAAATTCTTCTTGACCCTATGGTAGGTTTTCAAAAATCCCAAGTGCCCTCCTACTAGAGAGGTGTGCAATTCCAATAGTACCTCTTGTTTGAGTTGGGATTTATTACATAAATATAAGTGATCTTTGTACGATAGTGAATCATTTTTCCATGTAAATGTATCTGATGTACTGGAATCCTACTGCAACCTTTCAATCAGAGTCCACACTTTTTCGTGATTCTTCCATTCATCCCTTGCTTCTATTATCCAATCAGGTTGGATGATCGAGATAGGACAGAGAAGGCCTCAACATCTTCATCCTTTCTTGAGAGTGCATATTCTACAACATTTTGCTTCCCTTTTTTATAGACGATTTCAAAATCATAACCCAATATCTTGGTTACCCATTTTTGTTGTTCTTTTGAAGATAGTCTTTGTTCCAAGAAGTATTTAAGATTATCATGATCTGTTTTGACCTTGAAGTGCCTACCTATTAGGTAAGGACACCATTTCTTCAATGGATGTAGTATTGCCATCATTTCCTTCTCATAAATGGGCCTGTCTAAGTCCTTTCTCTCGAGTGGTCAACTTTCAAAAGCCAGGGGCCTTCCTTCTTGCATTAGGACAACACCAATTCCATTTCCCGAGGCATCACATTCCACAATAAAGGTTTTTGTGAAGTCTGGAGTGGTCAAGACAGGAGCTTTGCACACAACCTCTTTAATTTGTTCAAAAGCTTTAGTTGCCTTTGGAGTCCATGAAAATTCATCCTTCTTAGGTAGTTTCGTTAAAGGTGCTTCTATTCTTCCATAGTGCCGAACAAACTTGCAGTAGTAACCTATCAAACCCAAAAATCCTCTAATATTTTTTAATGTTTTGGGAATCGGCCAGTCCATCATGGGCTTAATATTGTTAGGGTCTACCTTAAAACCTTCATGAGATACAATATGACCCAAATACTCTACCTCCTTCACTCCAAAGAAACATTTGTATGGTTTGGCATATAGTTGTTCCTCCTTTAGTAGTTGTAGCACCTTGTCAACATGTCACACATGATCCTCCCTAGACTTTCTATAGATTAGTATATCATAAAAAAATACTAACACAAATTTTTGAAGGAAGGGCTTGAGAATGGAATTCATCAACCCTTGGAATGTGGAAGGTGCATTTGTAAGGCCAAAAGGCATGACCAAAAATTCATAATGGCGTTCATGAGTTCATAATGTTGTTTTTGGGATATCTTCTTCCTTCATTCTAATCTGATGATACCCTGAATGAAGATCCAACTTTGTGAAATAGATTGCTCCATGTAGTTCATATAAAAATTCATCAATGACGGTAATGGGAAACTTATCTTTAATAGTGATCTTGTTGAGCTATCTATAATCTGGACACATAAGCCATGAGCCATCTTTCTTGAATACCATTACCACCGGTGCAGAGTAAGAACTTTGGCTAGGTCTAATAATGCCAGCCTCTAACATTTTTTCAACCATGCGCTCAATTTCACTCTTCTAGGCACAAGGGTATCTGTATGGCCTATTGTTAGGAGTAACACTCTCAGGAATTAGGTGAATATCATGATCATGATTTCAAGTGGGTGGAAGACCTTTGGGAATATATTCAAATACTTTGGAATGCTTATCAATGATACCTTGGAGATCTTTAGGAATAGATGACTTAGATGTTTGAACATCTAGTGAGCATAGTTGTGCAATAATACCTTGGTGCCCCTTTTTCAATAATTTTATCATGCCATTAGAGCTTATCACCTTACTGGGTTTCCTTGTGATACCTCTTAACTCAATTTCTTTTCCTTCCAATGAAAATTTCATGAAAAGTTCTTGAAAATTAAAATCCACTGTTCCTAATGATTGTAATCATTGGATTCCTAGTACAACATCAGCACCACCCATGGGTATAGAAATCATTGGACTATTCATTACATATTCCCCCATAGTAAGATTGATCTGATTGCATTTTCCTGAGCAATTGATAGTTCCTCCATCTGCTATCATTACTTGAAACTCTGGCGCTGGATATACAAAGCAATTGAGAGCTTTGGCTAATTTATAGTGAATGAAATTATGAGTATTGCCAGAGTCAATTAAGACTATTACCTTTTTATTTTTGATATATCCTTCGATCTTGAGGGTTTGAGGAGTGCTAATTCCAACCAATGCATTACACGATATTGTGGGAGTCAACTCTTCAGACGAAATTGCTTCTACATTTTCATCTTGAGATGGTTCTTGTTCTTCTTCTTGTTATTCGTCCTCTTCACAATCTATGTAGAATAATTTCTTCTCACCACACTTATGTCCCTTACTGTACTTGTTGTCACAATTAAAGCATAAACCTTTTTCTTTTCTTTCCTCCAATTGTTGAGGTGTCAACCTTGTAGGTTGAGTTGTTTTAGAAGAAGGAGCATTATTCTCTCTATAGATGTTAGGATTGGTCCGTCTAGTATCCATAGCCATATTTTTACTTTCAACATTTCTTTCCACCCTAAATGCATTCTCCAATGATTTAGGTTCCCAAAGGTGAACCTCATGTTGAATGTTATCCTTTAAAGTTCCTATGAATAAATCAATCAAGTGCTGATCTGGAATATCTGTTACCTTTATATTCAATATTTGGAAGTTCTCAATGTGCTTTGTAACTGAACCCTTTTTCTTGAGATTTATCAATTGGCTACAGAAGGTATTTCTCCTTGTATCCTCATAGTGTGCTATCATTTCTTCCATGAAAATTGTCTAAGTGACGAGTGATTTGTGTGAACAAAGCCATCGGTACCATACAAATTGATTGGGTTCTAAATATAAAGAAGCAATTTGTACCTTTTGTGTATGTGGCACATTATGTAGATCAAAGAATTTCTCCATATGAAGTTTCCATGTGATTGGGTCCTTGCCATCAAACTTTCTCATACCGATCTTAGGAACATGGTTGGTCTTCAACCCAAAGTTGGAGTTTCTCCATTCTTGATTCACCTCCCTTGTGTCCTCATCATGAATTTCATGGGATGCATTTTAACTTTTAGGTTTCCTCTGTATTAGTAAGTTTTTCAATCCTTCCATGATCTCTCCTTTTAAACCATCCATCTTAGTATTTATTGCCTCAAACTTAGCTTCCATTGAATCCATCATCTCTTGTAGTTAATCTTTTGTTACTATCTTCTTTTGTAAATAATTTATGTCCCTACACATTTTTCCACCTTGATTAAGAGTCCAAGTAGGATTTTCTGGAGGCTATTGGTGTAGAATTTCCCTTTTTTGATGGCATGTTGGCCAAGTATCACTGTAAACCTTGATTTTGAGGTGATTCTGCTAGACAATATTCCTTTTATTGTATCTCCAAAATTCCAGCCCTTCTGAGTATGCAATTTTATTTTGTGTAGGTCTCTAATATTTCTTCTCTGCAATTCCACATGTCTGATAAAATTTGGATGTTCCAAGTGGAATTTACGGTAGCTTCCCCACAACTTGTTGATTTTTGGCCTTTCCAAGAGAGCTCACTTGTATAGTGTGTCCCAAATAAAATAATTGATATAAAATTATGAAACTCATACCATAAGTACTACCGGATGTACACTATCTAATGCAACTAGTCTCACTCAATTTGGATACTCTAGGAAGAAGTTATGATTGTTTTACTTCGAACACCTATTTGAGACTAGTCAATAGGACTAGTCAGATACCATATCTTCCAAAAGATGAAATTGTTACCATGGATACCTTACTAATTTCTGTGAATATTCTCCATATTTCAGGGTCTGAAACATTACAGAAAACATTTTATAGTGAAATTTCCGTAATGACTCAATTCAGGATGATTCTAGAACCCTATCATACAAAGGCTGTATCTTCGAAAGTATAAGGCCTTAGGAGCTGAAATTTTAACCCAACG
The DNA here is from genome assembly GCA_009831015.1 of Picea engelmannii. NCBI lineage: Eukaryota > Viridiplantae > Streptophyta > Pinopsida > Pinales > Pinaceae > Picea > Picea engelmannii. The sequence continues at coordinate 3,096,898 of ML776768.1, forward strand.
TACCTTGATCCGTATAATAAATATAATCCAAGCCATTCCTTCTGAATTGTTGTAGAAAAAAAATTATAGATAAAATTCCAAGGTGTCTCATATGTAGCAGTGAAACCCCAAGACCTTCATCTCTGATACCATATGTTAGGAACCAAATATCAATATAGCATAGAAAAACCTCAGAATAAGTATTCAATGCCTTGAAAAAGAGATAAATTCAGATAATAATCCTCTTAGAGGGGAAAACCTCCTTATGCCCACATAAATGTCCAAATACCAGATGATTCCAAATGAAAATGTGTCCTTGGTATATATAGGAGACTAGGAGGTATAGTTACAACTAAAAGCCGACATAAATAAAATAACATTACTAATGTAATATGCCCCAATTAAGGGGTAATGAGCCACTATTTAGGGCTTAACATATTGAATGAAATCATATATGATACATTGATGATAAATTGTTGAACATTGTTGTTAAAGTGAAAGAATAGATATTGTGGTTAAAAGTGGTATAAAGTGCTCATACTGATTCAAAGCCCCTATCAATATTCCAACAATCATTGATGTCAATAGATGTGATGGAGGTTTTTGGAGAATTCTACAAAGTGGTCCCCTTATGGTGTAGCTCTAAGAATGACCTTCATAGGAAGACACTTTGAATAAGTCTGCAATAAACCCATAGGTGTGGTCATGAATCATGAATTTGTTTGAGGAATGACATGAAGGAAGGTGTAAATGAAGGTAACACACTCATAGAGGGATATTCTTCATCATGTCATTTCCAATGGTAGGTGGAACACCATGTAGTTCCTCACAGTTGAGGAGTTTTGAGGTCATGAAGTTGGAAGTCCCAAAGATGGGTTAAGAAGGCCCTAATTGGCTACAAGTCATTAATGAAAGGTTAAAGTGGTTGTAACAAGAAATTTCAATAATCCCTAAAGTTAAGGAAAATGTTACTTAGAAAAATTCACACCTCAAGAAGTCACTCATAAACACATTCACACATGAGTTTACTTGAATATCTTCTATGTGAGTAAGTGATCTATTGGAAAGTTTGCAATGGAGAAATGTGAGGCAACAAAAGAGTGAGAAGTGAAATATTTTTGGGATTGCAGAGGAGAGAGGATTTATTTGAATAAACCCTAATTTGGTTGACCCCTATGGGTTAGATAACTAGTGTCCCACGAGGCACCCCTATGGGTTGTCTAGGGGTCATCACATGAGGCCCCACTAGACACGAGGTCATGGCCCCATGAGGACAAGATATATTTGGTAAGATATGCTTGTACTAGGTTGGAATGTTTATCTATGATCTAAAGAATGAGGTCAGTTATAGGTTTTGAGGTATGCTTATATGCATGATTTGTGTGATATATCTTGGTGATATGGTACATGCTTGAGGCATTGTATGGTGATTTTTGTATATGCTAGAGATACATCTTTGTGTTGTTGTTACATGGTTGAGATACACACTTGATATATGGTGGTACATGTACAAGGTGCATTTCTTGGTGATATTGATGCATGTTTGAGGCACACCTTAATGAGGTTGTTGGCATAGGGGCAGACCCAAGGTTCAATGCTTAACATCACACCAAAAAAACACCGACTACTGGCCCATTTGGAAACACCTGCGAAGTAGGTGAAGTATCACCCAAGGTAGAAGTAGGGGGGGTTATAGGATGCAGGTGTTTGTAACCAGGCTGGGACACCGATCTGTGATAATAACACTTTGCAGAATATTCTGTTAACGCTTAGAAATTGACATTCATAAGTTTATTAACCTTATTAACACCGCAAAATATAATCTAATATAGATCTAGCGTAGTAACAACAAAATATTATGCACTTTAAACACTTAGCACTTAGCACTGTGAATCAAATATAGCATCCTTAACATAAGAAAATTATTTAAGCAAGATATACATATCCATTACACATCTAATCTAAGCACTAAGAAAACATAACATAGATAACATTGCACAAAGCAAACCATGAGATACCATATATACGTGGTTCAACCCAGTGTGGGGCACTAAGCCACAGAGTCGAGATTCACACCAGATCCTCCTTCCAAAACTAGGTCAAAGAACAGAGCTAGATCTCTATCGAGCATAAATCCTTAACACACATACACCCCTTTGCACAAAGCAACCCAAACTATTTTCACTTAGCTACTTCTACCATACATTCTTCTTTATTTATACTTTACAAACCATTACAATAAGGCACAGCCTGGGAAAACCCCATGTGCCGACATCCCATAAAACCATTACAAAACCCTAGAGAACCCCTTACTGAGTCCACGTAGCCCGCAAAATAAGTGAGATCCACGATCTCAGCTCCACCTGGGCGCTCCTTCTTCGACAAAAGTGTCGAAGTCCAAAAGTGGGCCAAATATGACCAAGGTTTCCTCAAAACTTGGTTGTGGGCCAACAGGCCCCCAACACTCACCTGTGACTCATCCCAAGTCACTCAGGTCCAGACAATGATGCTTCAAAAGCCTTGATATTAACTCAAGCTTCCTTGACTTGTTGTTTCTCCTGAGCCTCCTACTTAGCAAGCTCCTGGATCATCTATTCCATAATAGGCCCTTTCAGGTGTTGTTCTACTACTATGAAGACTTGATCTACTTGTAATCCTTGTCCATCAATATCCTTAAATATCTTGCAAGCTTCATCCTACATAGGTTGTAGCTTCTGTGCTACTTCCATTACTTGACCCTAAAGGGAAGTGATATATTTCTATACTGCATGTTTCTCCTGGGATCTCTTCATTCTTTCTACTGTGGTGAGAAGCTTCATCTGTGCCTGCAACAAGAGTGCTTGCTGCTGCACCTCCTATAATTGTGCTTCTAGCTTCCTTAGCTCTGGGTCCTCGCTGAGGCATTCGTATGTCTGGGTTCTTTTATCACTTAGTTGTTTACATTATGAGGCGAGGGATCTTATTATTACTACTGCTTTCTTTGAGGACTCCTTCCTCTGGTCACGCACCTCCTGTGGGGTGCTCGGTACTGTTTGGGCCTCCAATTCTATTATTCTAACCTGAAACTATTGGATGCTCTCTACATGTTTCACTATTTGAGCTTCGACTGACTCTTGTTCTTCCTATGCCAAGACTGGCATATAGCGACATGATTTACTTACCACTTCTCTGACCATGGCCTGCTCTGCGAGAAACGACTCTTTTCCCTTTGTAGCTGGGATTTTTCCTTCTGAAGCTTCACCTAAAGCTCTACTTTTTCTCTTTCCTGGGTTGCTACACTTTCCTACACTCCTCGTAATTGTGCTAAGACTTCATCTTTTTCCCTTTTGAAGGATTTTGTAGCCTTATCCTTCTCTTCGTGCGCTCTGTCAAGCCGAGCTTCTATTACATCCAAAAGTCTTCTCAATTGGGCTAGTTCATCCCCCAATTATATAGCCTATGATGAGGAAGGTGTAGATGGTGCAGTAGGTACTGCACGAACCAACCGAACAACTTGCTGCACTTCCTTTAATTCCCTCTCAATTATTATGTATATCTCCTCCTTCTTCTTTCCGTATCTCTGCAAGATGTCTTTGAAAGTGTCCTCCATAGCCCTGTGGACCAGACTAATGTTGTCCTCTATGAAAGTGGCTTCCAACTAGGTCTTATTAGCATGTGTCTTATTCTTGGCGAAGGGTTTCTTTGAATAAACATTCCTCTTTTGCGGTGTTATTGTCCTGACAGGGGGATCTTTAGGAGGTGTAGCTTTGCCTCCTCCTTACTCTTCATCTATTTCATCTCCTCCTCCCTATCCTTCTGCTTCGCCTTCTCCTCCTCCTGGCAAGAAATACCCATTATCTTCAGAAGCATTGTCCTCCTCATCTCTCTCTATGTCCTGGACTTTGTCCCGCTGGATTTTCCAATATTTGCAATTCGGGTGACTATGGGGCTTCCTATGGTGTCAGTGTCAGGTAATTCTGCATCAACAATAGGTATAAGAAATTCATCTGGCCACTCCTTTGTAATATGCTCCATATATTCATCTGTCAATTTGTAGTACAACTGCAATTCTTCTTGGTTCTCATATCTGGGCGCGGTGATGTAGATTAAATGAGGATCAACACAAAAATTTTCTATTGCTCGGTACTAGTACAGGGTGCACGGAAATGATTCGTTGGCGACCTTAAACTACTTATAGTATCCATAAAACATGGCATTGGACTGCCACTGCTTCATCATGTCATTGGTGTACCATAGGGCATAAAAATGAGTGGACAACGGCTTCGAAGGTTCGATCTATGGAAATGTGGCTCCTTCAGACATTTTCCAAGTGACAAATGAAATCAAAATGATCAGCCAACTGTAATGGAATTTGTATCCCAATTCCTGGGCTTCGCGACAATAATTCTCTAGCTCATTGATAAGGTAGTTCTCCCAGTTGATCTGCATGCCCTCCACACATTTTCCTATGAGGTCCATCACGAACTCGGTTACCTATGTGGGGAGGTTGTTCCTCTCGAGATTTCTAGCTAGGAGTTGGAAAGAAAGGTGCATTGCAGAATCTGTATGGAGGCTACCTTGTAACCTCACTTTCCTTTCTGTACTTCTCTGTAAGATTCCTTGATGCGTTGTGCTAGGGAACGGTCTGAGGCCTTTCATGGATAAAAATGATAAGGGTCAGGACCTTTCACACTTAAGCCTGTAGTCCAGTGGATCAACATTGGATCCACAGTAATCCTTCTATCAAGCCACCGGTATTCTCCATGATAGCATGACAGGAGGATTTTAATGCAAGCATTAACCTCCTAGTGGTGGCCAAAATGTGGGATATTCATCACATTCAACACTATGGATTGCGCCAACCCTTTAATCCATGGTTGTGAGACGAGGTGAGGATTCTTCCCAGTTGTCTTTATGAGATAACAGTGAGGGACCAACATGGCGTAGTTTTTCCATTCTCCTAAATTGAAGTCATTCCTCAAAAGAGGGATCTATCCTAACTGACTCCTGACTATGAGAATTCATTTCGGAATGTACAAAATAAAAACAGAGTACTCAAAGTCACAAGGGATGTTTTCATGGTTAACAACACCAACCAAAGGTGGAATATATTGGGGTAGGATCGACGGGATCTGCTTCGTATTATCCAGATCATCGTGATGCTTGCTTTGTTGTTCTATTACAGGGTTGAAACAACCAGAATGATGTCAATTCGAAGGGGAAGCCTGCAGTACCCTAGTCGACGATGCCTAGAAACCTTCATATATTGGTTTGTCGTCCATGAGATTCTTAAGGACTTCCTCGACAGACTTCTCCAATTCACTAGGTTCACCCGATATTCTAGTTTTTAACAGATAGGAAGGGTATAAAAATGGACAGACGAGGTAGAAAAATGGATAGGTGGGGTAGATAGGTGTGGTCTAGTTTCATATATCACAGTTTGACACTTGGACAATTCTCTACTTAACTCAGTCAATCATGGGTAGAAAAAAGTGGTCCTGGCATAGCGACCGACGAGTTAAATAAGCAGGGTATCGTAATGGATCTTTCAATAGCTAGGAAATTCTTCCATCAATGTAAATCCATCTCTTATGGTGCAATATCAATTTCCCAAAAGCGATCCACAAGCCCATAAATTCATTTTCTAACCGTTTCGAAGAGTCATTATAACAGTCGGGGTGCCTCCAACGGTCATATAACTTCGCCAGGGCGAAGTCCAATTCTGCACGGTCTTGTTGTTCCAGCGAGGTTCAAATCCTGCGAATCTGCCTCCTGCGAGGTTTGGGTCTGCAAAATATTTCGTCTAGTTTCTATTGCTTCTTGTAGCTTTTCCAACTTAGCTCTCTTTTTATTGAGCTTCCTTGCCTTCTTTCCTATTATTTGAGCCTCACTAACTGTTTCTAGAATCCTCTTTCCATTTTTATTCTTATCTTCCCCTAGCGTAGTGGCTTCGAACTGTTGAGGTGCACTTAAAGGGTTTGAAGTTAATATCCCTTTTCTTAACACTTCCTAAGTGGACATACTTCTCTCTTGAGTATATAGGTCCATCAAGCCTTCTTCCATTCTTTCAACCTTGATAGCTGTTGATTCTCTTGCCTTATGTCCCTCCTACATTGTTACTTTGTTTTGTTTCTTCAACTTATCCTCTCGTTCTTCTATTAGTCGATCTATTTTCTTAGCTATGAAATCCATTAATTCCTTATTTTTCTTTTCTGTAGTTTCTTTCTCTGCTTTCTTTCTGATCTGATCCTTCTCAATCCAAATATTTCCTAACAAAAGTGGGAAAGGGGCGCTATCCCCAACAAACCTAATGACTTCAAATTTTTCTTAAGTCGATGTTCCATGAACAATAATAGGTATATTAGTAACTCTTCCACATAGGGTGATCATCTTTCCCTTAAACAAGCCTATCATTCCCAACGAAGGTACCATAGCAGGCTTTCCCAAAATTTTCCCAAGCTTCTTTTTTCATAGTATTCACTTGTGTTTCTTCATCCAAGACACAATCTATCTCGAAGTCTTATATTCTTGCACTTATGCATTGTTTTACTTTCAGGATCTCTGATAAACAAACTTCTTTATGAACATCCATCATTTCTTTCAAATGTAATATCGTAGTCTGAACTTCCTCTGATCCTTTCTCTTTGTGACTTTCTAACACGCCCATAGTATCTTGACTTCCTTCATAGTTTTCTGGTCTCATGTTTATCCCTTCAAATTTAGAAATAATCCTTGGACAATCCTCAACCTCATGACCCATAACCTTACAATAAAGACAAATAGGGCCTACCTCAGGACATTCCTTAGCAAGACGTCCCGACCTTCTACAATTATAACACAATGTCAATCATCTTTTTCTTTTAAATGTTCCCCAACCTTTTCTATACTTCACACTTCCCCTAGGATCATAGTGTTGGACCTGTAATCTACAAAAAATCTTTATAGGTTTCTGCATCCACTTATTAGTCCAAAAACTCTTTCTATGCATAGGAATAACATATCTTTCTCCATTTCCATTAAATTTTCTCAAATCAATTCTTTCATTCAACTGCACCCTAGCCTTTAGACTAGGACATAATCTATTAAACATACCTAAATTCATGCTTTTGAAACAAAAAAAATTCACTTATCTTTCTCTTACCAAAGAACAAAGCTTGCTTCTTCTAGGATTTTACCTCTTTTCTTCAGATCAACTTACTTTTTAGGCACAAAGCTTCACAAGTCAAGTAGAGTATTGTGCACTTTAGCAATAGATATACACACATAGCTTCTCTTTTTCTTTACTTCAGTTCCCAACAATCACAGTTTCAGGTCCTAGCTACAGAACCATTTGTTGGCATAGGGCCAGACCCAGGGTTCAATGCTTAACAACACACCAATGAAACCCTGACTACCAACCCTTTCAGAAACACCTGCGAAGCAGGTGAAGTCTCACCCGAGGTGGAAGAAGGGGGGTTACAGGACGCAGGTGTCTGTAACTAGGCTGGGACATAGATATGTGATAATAACACTTCACAAAATATTTTGTCAATGCTTAGGAAGTGACATGCATTAGTTTATTAACCTTATTAACATCACATAACATAATCTAAGATAGATCTTGCATAGTAACAACAAAATATTATGCACTTTAAACACTTAGCACTTAGCATTGTGAATCAGATCTAACATCTTTAACATAAGAAAATAATTTAAGCAACATATACATATCGATTACACATCTAATTTAAGAACTAATTAAAACATAACAGAGATAACATTTCACAAAGAAAACCATGAGACACCAGATATACGTGGTTCACCCCAGTGTGGGGCTACGTCCACCAACCTCTTCACCTCTTTATTATTCTCTAGAATATTACATTCATTCACTCCTTTTCACTCAGCCACAGAGTCAATATTCTCACCAAAAAGTAGATTTACGCACTAAGCACTAGATCCTCCTTCCAAAACTAGGTCAAGGCATAGATCCATCTCTCTATTGAGCACAAAGCCTTCACACACATACACCCCTTTGCACAAAGAAACCCAAACTATTTTCACTTAGCTACTTCTACCATACATTCTTCTTTATTTATACTTTACAAACCCTTACAATAAGGCCTAGCATGGGAAAACCCCATGGGAGGACATCCCATAAACCCATTACAAAAACCCTAGATAACCCCTTACTGGGTCCACATACCTTGCAAAATAAGTGAGATTTGTGATCTTAGCTCCGCTTGGGAGCTCCTTCTTCAACCAATGTGTCGAAGTCCAAAAGTGGGCCAAATATGACCAAGGTTTCCTCAAAACTTGGCCAAGGGCCAACAAAGATTATGGCACACATTTGAGGTACATGCATCATATGTTGCAGTACATGCATGAGACATGTCTTGGTGATGTTGGTACAAGTTGAGGTACACCTTAGTGATGTTATGATACATTTATTAGAGGAATATCTTCGCTATATTTGTATCTTGTTATCTTGGCTATCTTGGTGACACTTCAATGATGATATCTTATGGTACATGGTGTATGGCATGATTGAGATGCATCATGAGTGATACGGTATATGGTTGATGCATGAGATTGTATAGGTTTGAGACATGGTTGATGTATGTGATATGGTACATGGTTGATGTACTTGGTATGGTACATGGTTGATGCATGAGATGGTACATGGTTTATGTACATGGTATGGTATAGGTTGATGTGCATGGTTGATACAAGTTGATGTACACAGTATGGTACATGTTGATGTGCATACTTGATGCATGGTTGATATAGGTTGATGTACATTGTTGATGATTGATGTACATGGTTGTTGTACATGGTTTGGTGATGGTTTTGGTATCCATGTGAGTGGATCTGGTTACAACTAGTTGATGATGATATATCAGTGACAAAGTCAGTAACATAGATAATGACAGAGATAGTGACAGAGACAAAGTGATAGTGAAAGTTTGGATGATTGGTTGATCATCATTGAAAGATTGATGTGATAGTGGTAGTCATAGGTTGATGTGATAGTGGTAGCCACAGGTTTATGTGAGAGTGACAATAATAATTTTGTTGATGTGATAGTGATAGTGACAGTGACAGGTTGGTTGATGTGACAATGACGGTGATAGATTGGTTGATGTATTGGTGACATTGGCAGTGACACTATCAGTGGTAGTGATAGTGAGTCTACACTTATATTAGGTTGCAATATGTGGAAAGGAAAGGGGGTTGTATCCTCCTTCTGGTTGGTGCTTCCTTCAGGTTGGTGCCTATAAATTAAGGGGTTGATGCCTCCTTTTGGTTGGTGTTGGAAAACTTAGGGAGTTGGTGTTTCCTTCAGGTTGGTTCCTGTGAATCAGGGGAATGGTGCTTCCTTACAGTTGGTGTTGGAGAATTTGGACTTTGGTGCTTCCTATGAATTTATTATTGATATATATAAGAAATCATTTTGTGGTTTTCTTGCATTTGGGTTTCCATGTAAATTCTAGTGTACTATGTATTTGATGTGATATTGTTGATTTGTGATGCTTATGGTTATATGTTCATGATATATTGGAGGAAATAATAAATGATATACTATTTATAAAGTTGAAGTTTGAATATTGTGATTGAAAGTGGTAAAAAGTGCTCATACTGATTCACCCCCCCCCTATCAGTATTCCAATAATTATTAAGTAGAAGAGAACTCTGTAGAGAGTGTTGTTTGAAAATAATTTCTAAAAAGAGGATAAATCCCATAATTGATCATTATGTGGGTCTGTTCTAGATTAATTCCAAGGTATGTAGGATAGGGAAGAAGGTCTATCTTGTAGAGTCGGATGAAGCATCAGAGAGTTGCAAAAGGAAAGTGTAGGGATGTAGGGATGGTGATGCAAGGTTGACAAAGTTCTAAGGAAGTGTTACGAGGAAAATCTCATTATGGCTAGGGTGAAACACAAAAGACGAAAATGACTGCAGAAATCAACTCTATCCCAACAACATGTTATATAAACCAATGTGAAAGAAAGATAAGAAAGAGGCCTACCTCGTCCAGATGTTTGAGGATGTCCATTGTTGAGCACTTTGACCCAAAGTTATATACCTGCAACAAGTTCTAAACAAACAAGCAAAAAAAAGAATATGGTGGAAATATAAAAGGTTAGCACATTAGATAGAATAATCCATCAATATACATAACAAACATGACCATGGATAATAATACATATATTTGCAAGATATCAATTGGATGGGAAAGGAGTATTTCTATTAATAAACGATCAACAAAAGTGAAAATATTACAGACTTCCGTGTCGGCATGGTTCAGAACCAAGAAATCGAGTTTCTTCCAACTGGGCCTCCACCACTTCAATCCTCCACCAAAGAAAAGATCATATAAGGGAGATAAAGAGGTTCTCCATCAATAAAGGAAGAGCTTGGGGGTTGAACATTGTGTTTAGAATTAAAGGACAAAGGGATGCAGACTCAATATGAAGTAAATAATTTCTCCAGAGTAACTTTTCTCTCAAAGTTGTATTCTCTCCTCTTCCACAGCTCAGAATTGGCTTTTTTATAGCCTTCAAAATGAAACTGAAGGGTCAATTCAAATCTTTTCCAGTATATGGAAGGCCAAGGATTAGAGATATCCTGTCGTGACATGGAAACCCGACATTTAATTTTGATTTTATGACACAAATCCCGATGTACGTGGGTTGTAGTGGAGTAGCCCATGTATATGCTTGTTGTATAGGGTGAAAGATGTGTAAAAGTGGAAAATTTTTATATTTTTTCCTATGGACTTTAGTAACAAGGAAGACAACTCTTCATAGGGAAATGGAATAAGGCCCTGTCTGCAAGATTGCATAGGGTGAGGAAAATATTTCTCTAACAGATGCCCCCTAATGTGTGAGGTCAGAGGAGTATATGAGATGGTCAAAATACATTACGAATAACCCATAAGTGGAGTGGTAGGGAGCTATATCGACAAACTCGATTTCTCATTACATTTTTTATTGACTTTTCATACATGGCTGTGAAAAATACACTACATATCCATGTGAAAATATACCAAACAAGTGTCAATGGCCATGAATAGGAAAATAAAAATGTGGTTACATGCCAATAGCTGTCATAGTCACGAACAAGGCCCATTAGTACCAGTCTCAAAACCAATTTGAAGATGTATGTATACCTTGGAGTACAATTTGATCTCCCATGATCATTGAAGTCATATAGGTATTGGTCCAATGAAAAGGAAGCAACATCTCAGGAAAGTTGCGGCCACATAGTGATGTATTCAAGTCTTCTATGCAATCTGCCAAAGGTGCAAGTCTACATCATGTGAATAAAGGAGTTGAGGTCAAACACAATGAGACATCGTTTGATTACTGGTCATTGATGTATATGGTTAAAAAATGTGAGACAACCTACCGATAATGAAAGTAGGTATCAAGGCACTGAGTACATTCTTACAAGTGTGAATAGAGGAGTCGGTGTCGAACACCTGAAGAATCCATCGATTAGGAAACATTGATGTATTCCCAACTGTCGATGGCGAGAGAGCCTACCACTAATGAGTGCAAGCCTCAAGGTACTCATAAGACTCTAGGCCCTATTTCTAGAATAAATGGCTTGATGTTGATGGAAAGAGACTCACTGAAAGGAGAACATTAAGGCATCTCTCATCAGTCAACACAAGGTACAAAGAAGAAGCTTCATGATTTGGTGGAGATCAAATGAAGAACAAGTTCACGAACCAATGACCCTATGCATCTTTTGCGTGTTCCAAGTGCAAGCGGTACATGAAAAAGACCCTCTGAATAGCAGCCAATGATGAAAATTGCTGGCAAAGGAAAGGAAACCACCAATAAGGATAATGGCATCCAAGACACTACACAAATCCTAATGTGTGAATAGATGTCTTGTCGTCTAACACAAGGGAAACCACCCAGTCAACGACCAATGATGAAATGTCGATTGTTGGGTTCAAGGTTACCTACCAATGATGAAAGTAGGGCCAGGGTGCATGATAGGACTACAGTATCATGTGATTCTGAGACAAATTGAGGGTATGACCGTCATGCAAAGTCAAGAGCTTCGAGGAGTGGATGACATAGGTTGATAAACTTCCTTTGAACAAGAGCATAAGACATATGGAGGAATCTGGTAGCGTAGACCCAATGATGAAACTATGAGATGCAGGAGGCATCGACAAAATTCTATGTAGGGAAGTCTAGAAGAGTAACCAGTCGGAAGAGAATACTCTATAATGATCTCCACTTCCTAAGGCCATGCTAACCCCAAAATTATGATGATGAATGGACTCAAATAATTTTTTTTTCTTTTCAAAGGAGACACGACTACTGTCGATACAAAATAATACTCCCTTCCCACTTGTATTGTTTTTTTTTTTCATAACAAACGAATGCTATGATATAGAGGAGGAAACGAGTGTCATAAGTAAGCAAAACTAGTTCCAGTAGTAGAATGTACCTATGCTCAATGCAAGGAAGTGCATGCGGGAGATGGACACTCGGGGGAATGTTTCCTCCTAGGTATAGGGTGTCAAATTGCGAAGGATATAAATAAGGATATACTTGGTTAAGGATGCAAAACCGCTGAGGAAAACAGTTTATAATGCAAAGCGAGAACCGACAATAGGCTCAATACTACAAGCAAGGGAATGAGATGCAATCACAACTTAATGCCAAAAATGTCTTTTTTTATATCTTTTAGTCCACTTAGTGTGAAAAAAGGGGTAAACTTGTGCCAAATAGACCTCTTTTCAAAACCAATTTACGAGTGTGAAAAAGATAATTTCACTCGACGATCTTTTCACTTTTTGATAATGAGTCGAAAAAGAGATTAACTAGGACTCATGATCTTTCAAATCCAATTTAACGAGTGTGAAAGGGACAAATCACTCGACAATATTTTTCATTTTAGACGAGTTAGAAAAGAGCTTAAATTAAACTCATTCGGGAAATTCTAGGTGGCAAGTCATAGGGGAGGCCAAGGCTCCCATTCATATCTTCTGTGGAATGCCAGTATCTTACGAATAGCCGACATAAGATTGGGAAAACCCAAATCTCTCTAAGATGAGGAGGATAAAGAACTAACTAAGTATATAGTCTCCATGATATATTGAATAATATCTCTTACTAGAAAATACATAGGCGGGGGTATTGGATACCCCATAGGACTATTCTAGTTGAAGGTGATATCCTCAAAACCAAGAGGGAGAGGACTTGGTGAAATAAAAACTCTCTCTCATTTAGAAGGTGCAGGATCAGGAATACTGACGACATGATTGAAGGATATGTCACTCTCCTCAGGGGGAGTAGGATTGACCAGAGATTGCACCGGTACGACAACTTCTTCAATTATAGGTTGAAGAGGATGCATAGTAATGGGGATAGGAGACACATCACTATCGACAATGGGGGCGAGGTCGAAAGAGGATTGCAGTGGTATTACCACCATGTCAATCAAAGGAGGAACATGGTGTGGGGAAACCATAGATGCCTTAGAATCTAAAGGGCCCTTAGGTGAGCCACATGCTTCCGGTATCTCAACAATAACTAGACACATATGAGTAAGGTGATCTCCTTTGCAAGTCGTGCAAAGGAACTTAGGATTATGTCTGAGACGTCTAGATTTCTCGATGCCCCTAGCGATCTTCACAATGGTTGGTTACATCCTCTCGACATGACAGGCAGAAGTGGGAGGGTCATCCCCTACATGATGTACGGAGGTTGGAGATGCGACATTGATATGATTTGTGATGATTAGAGTGGTGCCCCCAGCATGACTAGCAACACCCGGGTGTGAATTGTCAACAAGACTTGCAGAAGTAGTTGACCCATCCCCAACATAACTGACATAGGTTGGTGAAGGAACTCCAACATGACTAATAGTGACTAGGATAGCGATGGGTTGTGGAATTTGATGCCAAGGTCCAGGGAAAGGTTGAATTTGAAACATTGCAGGACAAGGGGGTCCTAGTTTACCCCTTGTCCCTATTCGGGAATGCAGTATCCTCCATTGAATTGATTCATAGAATTCTGAACGGGAATCATCACTGAAGTCTGTAAAGAGACTGAAGTATGATAAGGATTATTCGAGTGAGGATATATGTTTCCCCCTTGTGAAGGGGTTCCGTAAAGAGGATAGCCTAAACCGTACAACTGATTATCCCTGTATGAAACACCCAGAGATACATGAGGACTCGCCACGGGAAAAGTGTTCAAGGGAACTGACATGGTGGATGGGGGATACATGGATGAAGTGAAATAAGTAGAATAAGCACCCTTATGAGTATTTTCTTCCGAAAGAGAATAACCAGAACTGGATCCGTAAGAGGGGAGGTTCCAACCTCCCTTCGTAAAAGTAAGTTGAGGGACATGACTCATATCAAAAGAAGACATAGGCATCAGGGCCATGGTGCCCCCATATCCAATTCTAGGATTCATATAAGTGGACCAGGGAGGGGATTGAAAAGGTGAAGGCATATCAATGGGAGAATGACTAGAGACCCAAGGTGTGGACTGAGTACCATAGTTCTGCATACCATTATAAAAAGTGAAAGGAATCGTTCCCATGGCAGGAGTAGGCATGATGGGGTAGGTAGTGGTGAACGAAGGAGTCAAAGGAACCCCACCATCCATGATAAAGAGGAATCAATATAGACTCTTAAGGTCAACTAGTAAACAAAGAGCACACCAAAAGTTAAATGACCAATATGCATGCAAACGGGATAAAGTGGTTGAGTCGCCTCCCTCCCTAAAGAAGGTATGTCTCGCCCAAGAGGGGCTTGAGACTCCCTACTAAATATTAGAGGTAACATAATCAATTATAAGGGCCCTCGTGTAACATCCCCAACCACCAATAGGCCATGCCATGCCACTACTCAGATGCTTTACTTAGCTCTAAAACCGTTTTGTAATGTCCCCGACCATCCATGATGGGCCACTCTACGCCAGAGAACACATCTGTTCTCTGTATGAAACATACTGTAACATACTCAGTATCCAAACTGAGCTATGCCACATACAATTTTCTATCTGCATCTGATTAAAACATATCCACGCACAAAACTCTTGTGAAAGCTTTATATATAAAACATGAATAGAAAAATACATTATGTAAATGCACAGATTCACACTAAAATAACAGTAAACATATACATGCAGCATATACAAGCAATACCCACAAAAATAAACACAGTTATAATCGCACATATGATAACCCATAAAAATATGCACGTAAATAACAATGTAGCATGTAAATTTATCACACAATTGACACTTATATTGGTAATAATGTCACCAACTACATGCAGACCTTCCACAAACCTCCTAGCCTTAGACCACACTATTCATCACTCTCAACAGTGAGTCACCCCCGAGATGGGACTAAACTCCACCCGGGTAAAGGGCTCCTAACCAGGCTAATGGCTCATGGAAAATAAGAAAGACTCCATCACATCTACCTACACAAAATAACAGCCTACAGTCTCTCATTCCCCACATACCTGTCCCACCCAAGGAAGTGTGCACCTTCTCTACTCAACAATCCCTCGGTTGCCCCTCTTCCCTTCTAGGGCTTCATCAACAGGCTAAACGTGATGTCTCATAGCCCTGTAGTTGCAATTCAACACCTTCAGGAAGTCACCTCCCAACAATTCTCTCACCCAAAGACAAATTACTCACGGGCTTGACAACCCACATCTTCAATATCCCATGGGCTTGAAAACTCGCTTCTATAGTCTAGCTCCCATGCTCACCAACTACATGAACATATATGGCTATGGAAACAGGCTTAGGTACAGTGACATGAAGTTATGGAGGTCAACTGACTACGTGAGTGAAAGCTCATGGGATGGCTACATGGATGAATGCACAATCGAAAAGAATGTTGGAAGAAGTGTTGGAAATGATCTAAGTCCCCACAATATGTATGCATGTCCCCAACTTGAAACTTGTCATGTTGGGAACTACTTTGGCCCACTTGTCCCCAAATTCAAAACTTAGGACAACATAATTATCCATACTTTATACTTTAAGAAATATTAATATAATATTCCTTTTTGGCTTAAGCTCCCTAGCTTATCCCTTTTCCTTAACTTTTCCCCCCCACCGTTCCCCGACTAGTGGATTTTAGTCCCCCATCTATTTTATCATGGTCGGTCTGCACACAACAATGTATTTATATTAATTATGAGACATGTACAAAAACATGTTCACTGGCCTTTAACATCTAGGCTCTCTGGCCTAATCAAAATATAAGCATCCTAGCTTATATCAATTGGCTCACCATCCTATAAAACAAAACATATACATAAAGGCTCACAAGCCTGAATATCACGCACACTTAATATGATGTGCATGATATCCTGGAATGTGCCCAATTCATCATTTTACTGTGCAGTACATGTGCGCACTACACCATGGAAGATGCATGTCAAAATATAGAAAACAGCTCACCAGCTTAAGTAAATTTGCATTTACATTTACAATTGGGTTCAGCCTAGGGATATTACAATCCCCTCCCCTTATTTATGCACTATCCTCAGTGCATCATGTACACATATACAACAAAATTTTCAAAAATCCTTAGTGCATTATATACCATGTACCATTCAAATTATTTAAAATCTCCAAGCTTTAGCTATTGAAATCTTGTCATCCATCTGGTGCTCTACTTTCCAACACCAATTCTAGTACTCATACTGCAACTTGAATTCAATTGTTCTATTCCATAGAGCTAATTCAGGAAATAATTTAGCTCATTTTTCCTTATTACATGCTTCAATTAACTTCATTGAAGCAACAACTGGATGTAGATCCATGACGTTCCATCTAGCCTTATATCCCACTGCTAATAAAATCTCAGCAGCATATCATCCCCAAGCATGGGATATGACTCCATTAGGACAATGGCTTCCCAACATAACCACAGACCATAATCAATATCAACATAGTCTAGGACAAGGTACCAAACCTCAATAGCACTCCAACCAATGGTCTCTCTTCCCCACATGCCTGTACAACCCAAGGTCATATGCACCTTCATTGTCCAACAGTTCATCAGCTGCACAACCTCCCTTCCAAGGCTCCAATACAGGCTGGACAGGAAGTCTCAGAGCACCGTGGCTCTAGGAGTTCCAAATTTAATCAATATCATCTCACCTGCATCATACATATGTAGTTATCATGAGAGAGCATTATAAAAATTCCATTTTAGAAATCCAATTAATTTCATAAGGAATTTGAGTTTTTCCCAAAATATGAAATTTTATTTCATAATTTTTTTTTATCATTGTTGGAATAATAGAATATAGTTTTCCTTATGTCTTTCAGTAAGCACCATGCTAAATACCATTTTTTCTGCAATGATTATATATTGCATACAACCAACAAATTTTCAGTATTTTTTGTACATCCTAATTCAACATGTACATCACCTTATGCAATGATCTTAGAATTGCCTACACCTAGCAATTCAATCACAATTATCAAACAATTTAACCAAATATAATGACTCATCATTCTATAAGTATGCATGCTCATAATTAATAACAGTAAGTTAATTTCTTCAATTTTATGAACATAAATTTCCTATAGTCACTATTCCTATGACCACCTCACTTGCAACTTTCCTGTTGCAATGTTTAACAGTTCCTGAAATGTTCTCAACTTCATGAGTTAGCAACATTTCAAACATTAGTATAATTATTTCCATACAAAAACATATATACATCCACTCTCAAAATGCATTCAGAAAAATGCATTTAAGTATACAATTCTATCATGTATGAGTGCAACTCTACCACTTACCAGGCATGAGTGCAAATCTCAATGCCTAATATTCAATGCACCTTTGGATTGATTTTCAGAATGAGCTTTATCTAAGTCATTCATCTCACCATCCATAAATTGGAAATCTGTCCAATGTCTTGACACATCTCCACACACTTCCCATTGTCTTCACAATTACTTGGATGCCTTCCTTTTCAACCTTAACACTACACCAAGAATACAATTATGTAGTGTTTATTAGTGTTAGCAAAAATACTACCGTCCAAGTTTTATTTAAAGTAGGAAGATCATTGGGTATTTGTGTGGCACATAACCTTTATATAGCCATACCCTGCCATATCCAACCATGTCATGGTCTCATACATGACTAGCTTTCTTATCATCATTCCTATAACAAGTTATTATCTTTTATTTTCTCTGGTTATTGCCTCATAACCAAATTAACATGACATGCTACTATGTCAGTGTGTGCATTCAAAAGCTAAAAGATTTGATAAATATAACAAGCCTCTAGCCTTTACCACACTTAGTGGTAACTTAATCCTGTCAATGCACTTAAACAATACCATATAGTGTATTATAACTTTAATTTGGGGAAAATCCTTACCTGAATTTCCCTTCGGCAATTATGCAATATAATTTCAAAAGAGAAATACTGACCTACATGGATGGCATTAAACCATTTTAATGCTACCTGATTAGTTGATGAAAATAGAATCTCTTATTCCTCTTTATCAGTCTTATAATCAACATTCCAGCCTTATGTTGCTTCCTTCCATGTGCAACAACATTATCGGCAACACTTGCAAACATGCAAGCATTCCCACTCTTTATGGTTTTCCCAACAAGCCATAAAATACTTGTTGCTACAATAATTGTAGCATATTATTTCTTCCTGAATCACATTTACTTGTTTATCCCAGAAGTCTTCCATTGCTATGGATTCTTGAACCTTCAAGTGCTCTTCACTGTAACCATTCTGCATGATTATTTCTGATTTGAGCACTTTCTAGCCAAAACACTCTTGGCTGCCTTTTATTTTCCATCCAACTACTAAAATGATAATAACTTCAACTTTTATTTACTTCCTGGATCCATTTATTCCAACTCACACTTGGGTGAGTTATAATCCCAATCATGTTGTATTATAGACTATGGATCTTCAACATCCATTTATTTTTCGGACTGAACTATTCCAGCTCTTTCTTGACTGAATAATTTAGTATTTGAGTTTTTTTACACCCTTCTCTTTTCCTTTCCAACTAGCCTCACACTTGGCTTGCATGGACAATCTCTTTAACATGTTGTAAGGATGGACATATGCCTCCTTCTCTAGCTGCATAGAATTAATTAAAATCACTTAATACATATTTTAATTTACCAACACAATTTCAAGTGATACTTCCACCCCTGGAAATGTCACTCATGGCTCCATGCCACTTGAGATGGATTCTTCTTAGGCACCATCTCTTTTTCATTCAAAACCATGCATAGAACCATTTTCCATTTCATGATTCTTTACTGACTTTCTACAGAGATTCATTCCACTTTTAAGTCTTTCTTGGCTTTGACACCTTCATGGTATTGTAGAAATATATTCAATACTTTTGGGAATGCATCAATAATCTCTACTAGTATTCTTGCTTTCCCTCTTGGAGTGTTTTTATGCATTCCCATTTTCTTGACATCTACCCCATGAATTGTTCTTCCATTATTCTAGGATGTTCATGGACTTGCAACTACATATTATGTTGATATTAATTTTCAGCATTCCCCTATTATTCAGATCTCTCTGATCCAACTCCTACATGACCCAATTATATTTCCAGTCATGTTTTCTGAGTAACCTTGGATAGTTAACACCAACTTCCTTCTTGAGGGACTTGATTTATCCCTTCCTTAACTGATCATATCAGCACTTGGATTTTCTTGATGGGTATTACTTTCCCCTGTCTTGACCAATTTGATTTCAACCTGCCTTGCACAATCCACTTCTATCATGCCATATTGATGCCCTTCATAACATGCTTCCACTGTGCACTCTGATAACCATAAGGAAAGAATTACTCTAACATTGCATAGCTAATCCCTGTAAATCATGCACTTCTTATCCATATATTCATTAATCCTCTTTCTTTATCCGATTTCTATCATTATGATAGTCAATTCCTTTTATAATAGATCTTACTCCCATGCATTGCTTAATTTGTATATTGATTTCTTTGGGAGTGTTCACTAATTCATTCACTACATGATCTATTCCTCTGCCCAGATTCCATTGAATACTTGACTAACACAAGAGGACTTCCTGTAGTGCCATCCAAAGACTTTATGGATGTGCCAAGGTTCATACCTTAACCTTTTGTAGTCTTGGATTTTGATCATCTTCTGAAATATTTTGTCATAGCACTCTTTCCCTAAGTACCTCTACTTAATTTTAACTAAAATTAAACCTTCTCACCTATGAATAACTAGAAGTTTTTAACTCTGTAAAATGTACAACCAACAAAACTTTGTCAGGTTAACTGACTCAACAATTTTATGAAAATATGAACCATTATGGTTCAATAATACATATCAGAATTCTTTCTTTTGATTTCCTGGAAATTTGAATTCCTTGATCAATTTTATGGGTGTATATTTAGATTCCACTGTTCAATAACTTTCCAATGCCTACTCCCATGCTCAATTCTGAGTCTTGAGCAGAAAGTTATGGTTATTAGAAATTTGCCCATTAATATTTCTGTTCATTTTTCAACTTGCGCAACTCTACGCTGTAATATGAATTTTTTCATCTACTCCTTTATAATTTTCATAGGATATCAATTGGGTTTCTTAATATACATATTATGGACACTCTGTCTAATTTTCACCTTATTCTAGGTTCCGAGCTGCTAGTTACATCTTGTTGAAGTTCCAGACCAAAATACCATATTGTAAATCATATGCTACATGTAACTTCTTTTCCATATTAAACAATTTTAACATGACCAAAAATTTAATTCATTTATTTGAATGTCTTCTATGGTTTAATATCTTTCCATTGACTGCTCCTGCGCCTCAATCCGATTCCAGAGCAGAACGTTATGGCTCTTTGAAGCTAGTTGGGTCTTATAATTTACCCTTCAGTGTTTAAGCCGTAACTTTCTCATAAAGGCTCTGTTTGTAGAACTATTTACACCATTAGAAATATATCTCTGAGTTATTTCATTTGAGCTATAGAGAGGTGTACCTTTGGTACACCTCTTTCTTGTGGTTTTTGAGTTGCTAAAAACGCTCTTAAGGCCCTCAAAAACGTGTTGTAAAAAAA
The DNA here is from genome assembly GCA_009831015.1 of Picea engelmannii. Taxonomy (NCBI): domain Eukaryota; kingdom Viridiplantae; phylum Streptophyta; class Pinopsida; order Pinales; family Pinaceae; genus Picea; species Picea engelmannii. The sequence continues at coordinate 3,117,946 of ML776768.1, forward strand.
TGTCTTTCAAATAGTATAAAATGTCGCAAGAAATCATTGGTTTTTTGTTGTTGTTCACCCTTCAAACAAATTTGCATGCACAAATTTCAATCTGTGCACCCGTATTCACCATGCACAACAACAACACAAGGTAAATCGTGCTTCTTGCACCTTAAAACCACTATGTATTACTTCTCTGTCGTGCTAATAACTTGCACGCACTACTTTTATGTTGCGTGCCAATATCCACCGCACACAATTTTTGTACCGTGCACAATTTTTGTACCGCACACTGATATTCCATGTGCATTATACTCGACGCGCTGCACCATGACAAAGTTTAATATGCCCTCTCCGTGCACCAAATCTATGCACACACCATTAACTAAATTGTCGCACAATAGCATTTACCAACATTGCACAAACAACTACCATACTCCGTGGCATTGTGCCAATACTGCGCACACCATGTGCACCATTATTATGAGTGTACACACCACACATAGTTCTTATGCGTATGCACACTACATAATACTAAATTTAGCGCACGCACTTGCACACAAACATTTTTCCGCACGGCACCGAAATTTAGTCTGCACACCCGCACACTAACATTTTTCCATGTGGCATTGAAATTTAGTGCACACACCCGCACACTAACATTTTTCTGCGTGGCACTGAAATTTAGTGCGCACACCTGCACACTAACATTTTTCCATGCGGCACCAAAATTTAGTGTGCACACCAGCACGCCAATATCTTGTTGCGCAGTGCTGAATTTTAGTTATCACAATATTTTCACTACGCCACATGCATTTTTAGTGCACCCACCTATGCACATTCATTTTTATGCGCATCAATTCCTCGTGAATTCTGCTGCATAAATTGGGGCTTTTGCTTAACTTTTCCCCCCAATTTACCATAGACATTCTGCAACCACAAAATTCGTTTAATTTCACCCTAATAACACCAATTCAACCTCTGCAATTACAAATCGTCGTGGGTTGACATTTCTGGAACGAATTCACCCAAAATCAATTCATGAATTGGGAATTTTAATTACGAATTCTGCTCCATCTATCATGGCTTTACTGTAACTTCAAATTCGACCAATTTCTGGTCTAAATTTTCTATAATAGACATTAAATCAATAATATCTTACCACTTGGCCGAATTTGTCGATTTTCTCATGAATTTAACAACAAAAATTGGGGCTTTTCCCAATTCCGCGTCGTTGTTTCTAAATTTACCATGGACACTCTGTGACTTGAAATTTGGCCATTTCGGAATAAATCCTCTCTATAATTTCGCCTCAACTCAAGTCATTTGGCCCATTCAGGCTCAATGTTGAAAACTGAAGCTCTGATACCAATTTGTAACATCCCCATCCACCAATAGGCCAGGCCATGTGACTACTCAGACACTTTACTTAGCTTTGAAACCATTTTGTAGCATCCCCAACCATCCATGCCAGGCCACGCTATGCCAGAGAACACATCCATTCTCTGTGCGGAACATACTGTAACATACTCAACATCCAAACTGAGCTATGCCACATACAATTTTCTATCTTTATGCGATTAAAACATATCCATGCATAGAACTCTTTTGGAATATTTATATATAAAATGTGAATAGACAAATGCGTTATGTAAATTCACAGATTCACACTGAAATAGAAGTAAATATATACATGTAGCATATACAGGAAATACCCATAAAAATAAACACAGTTATAATCACACATATGATATCCCATAAAAATATGCACGTAAATTTATCACACAATTGGCACTTATCTTGGTAATAATGTCACCAAATGCATGCATACCTTCCACGAACCTCCCATCCTTAGACCACATTGTTCATCACTCTCAACAGTGAGTCACCCCCGAGTTGGGACTAAACTCCACCCAGGTAAAGGGTTCCTAACCAGGCTAATGGCTCATGGAAAATAGGAAAGACTCCATCATAGGTGCCTACTCAAACTAACAACCTACAATCTATCATTCCCCACATGCATGTCACACCCAAGGAAGTGTGCCCCTTCTTTTCTCAGCAGTCCCTCAACTACCCCACTTCCCTTCCAGGGCTTCAGCAACAGGCCAGGCAGGAAATCTCAGAGCCATGTAGCTGTAGTTCAACACCTTCAGGAAGTCACCTCCCAACAATTCTCTCACCCAGAGAGAAATTAATCATGGGCCTGACAACCCGCCTCTTCAATATCCCATGGGCCTGACAACCCACTTCTTCAGTCCACCTCCCACGCTCACCAACTACATGAATAGATATGTCTATGGAAACAAGTTTAGGTACAGTGACATGAAGTTATGTAGGTCAACTGACTACGTGAGTGAAAGCTCATGGGATGGCTACATGGATGAATGCATAATCGAAAATAATGATGGAAGAAGTGTTGGAAATGAACTAAGTCCCCACAATATGTACGCATGTCCCCAACTTGACACTTGTCATGTTGGGAACTACTTTGGCCCACTTGTCCCCAACTTTAGAACTTAGGATAACATAATTATCCATACTTTATACTTTAAGAAATATTAATATAATATTTCGTTTTGGCTTAAGCTACCTAGCTTAGCCCTTTTTCTTAACTTTTGTCCCCCACCCTTTCCCCGACTAGTGGATTTTAGTCCCCCTTTTCTTTTATCATGGTTGGTCTGCACGCAACGATGTATTTATATTAATTATGAGACATGTACAAAAATAGGCACACTAGCCTTTAACATCTAGGCTCTTCGACCTAATCAAAACATACGAATCCTAGCTTATAATAACTGGCTTACCATCCTGTAAAACAAAACATATACACGAAGGGTCATTGGCCTCAATATCATGCACACTTAATATGTTGCGTGCAGTATCCTGGAATGTGCCCAATTCATCATTTTACTGCGCAGTACATGCACACACTACACCATGGAAGATACATGTCAAAATATATAAAACAACTCACCAGCTTAAGTACATTTGCATTTACATTTACAATTGGGTTCATCCTATGGATATTACACCTCGTGGGATTAACAACCAGTCGGTCAGATCCCCCCGGAGAGGTAATCCTCCATAAAGGATGTGTGTTGTTTGACCCTTATCTGACCCAAGGTACCTGTAGAATAACCCCTATAAGTAACCTATGAGACACCTAAGTCAAGCAACTAATAAACCACTGTATAACTGATGCACAGGTGAGCAATCATAAGTCAGGTCCACCACATGGGTAGGGTAGAAAATCTTGAAACCTTGAAAGCACTGCCTCTCACGGAGGTAAAGGAACTAACAAGATCCCCAAATACGAATAGATCCCTAGAAATATCTCTGATGCTAGGAAGGTATCGGGGGGATATCCCTTAAACCAACTTCGCACGACCTCGTGATTAACTCCGATGTGAGCGGAGCCTCCTGATCTTACCAATTATACAATGGATTTATCCACTCCCTGACTTAGACACATATGTTGATTTAATTACCTTGGAGAAGTTTACTCACAAAATCCTATTCCAAGGAACTAAATCCTAGGCTAGTTGTGCACCCTAGAAAATAAAATCGTTACTAATAAATTTTAAACTATAGCATTGATTTTAATGGCCATGATTACTCAAAAAGGTATGATAGTGAAACTCATGATGTTATGACTCTACAAGAAAAGTAAATATGAAAATAATGCAAAGTCCTAACTTTAACTTTTAGTGTATGATATGCTTCTAAAAATGATGCAATTTTCAAATTCAACTATGCAATTGAGAAGTAAAAATGAAATCTTTCACTATATGCACTAAGCTAATGATAAAAACTCAAAAGACAAAAATGTCGAGCAATGCAAAATCCCTATTTTTTTTGTATTTTCAATATATTGAAACTGAAAATGCATGGACTAAAAAGTAACTTGATATATAGACCTACTGTGTATAAAAAAGATATAACTGGAGTAGGATATGAAGCAACAAAACATCCAGCCCAATTTACAAGAAAATAAAAATGAAAATATGAAGATAAAAACTTCGCCCAAAAATTCAACCAAAAAAGGGTTTCCTTTCATCACACATGCACTCAACAAGCACTACAGGTACCTAAGAAGGCTCAACAAGCATCAAATCCCACCCAAAAAACACCAGACCAAGCAAACAGGCAAGGAAAAAAGGGTGTATGCGACTATTTGGGAAAACAAAGCATATATACACAACTTACAGTGAGACATCCTACATGTATACATGATTGTCAAAACAAAAGGTGTGTATATTATTTTAAACAAGACCATGGAAGGGAGAAAGGTTGAAAACACATACCCAGAGTGAACATGATCTGTCAAGAAATGATACGACAAGAACCATTATAGAAACGAGATAAATCTAAGGAGAAAAGTACTTCAAACCCTAAGAAAGAAGATTCATTCCCCAGTGGAGTCGTCAATTCTGTTATGAGGAAAATATCTCTATGGATAGGGTGAACCACAACAAATGGAAATGATTGCAGAAATCAACTCTATCCTAACAACATACTATATAAACCAATGTGAAAGAAAGATAAGAAAGAGGCCTACCTTATCCATATGTTCGATGATGTCCACCATTGAGTACTTTGACCCAAAGCTATATACCTACAACATGTTCTCAACAAACAAGCGAAAATAAGCATATGGTGGAAATATAAAAGGTTAGCACATTAGATAGCATAATCCATCAATATACATAACAAATACACCCATGGATAATAATACATATATTTGCAAGATATCAATTGGATGGGAAAGGAGTATTTCTATTAATAAAAGATCAACATAAGTGAAAATATTACAGACTTCCATGTTGTCACGGTTCAGAACCAAGAAACTGAGTTTCTTCCAATTGGGCCTCCACCACTTCAATCCTCCACCAAAGGCAAGCTCATATAAGGGAGATAAAGAGGGTATCCATAAATAAAGGAAGAGATTGGGGAATGAACATTGTGTTTAGACTTAAAGGACAAAGGGATGCAGACTCAACATGAAGTAACTAATTTCTCCAGAGTAACTTTTCTCTCAAAGTTGAATTCTCTCCTCTTCCACAGCTTGGAATTGGCTTGTTTATATCCTTTGAAATGCAACTAAAGGGCCAAGTCAAAGTGTTTCCAGTATATAGAAGGCCAAGGATCAGAGATCTCCTGTCGTGACATGGAAACCTGACATTTAATTTTGATTTTCTGGCACAAATCCCAAAGTACACAGGTTGTAGTGGAGAAACTTGCTTATACGCTTGTTGTATAGGGTGCAAGATGCGTACAATTGGAAAAAAATTATATTTTTTACTTTGGAATTTAGAACAGGGAAGACAAGTTTGCATAGGGAAATGGAATAAGTGTCTCTCTGCAATATTGCATAGGGTGAGGCAAATCTTACTCTAACAAGAAGAAAATGGGAATAATAGTATTCAGGTTCTATAGAGCAAAATAATTTACAATTTAAATTTAATAGAGTTTCTCACAATAAAACATGAATCCAATAAGTGAGAAAAGTCATTGCATGCACAGGGAGTTAAAAAAAACTCCAGAGCCTTGAATGTATAAATATAATGAAGGCTACAAATATTGTTGCAAGAGAAGGAAAAAGGACATCATGAGGTGAGGTGTGACTCATGGGTGGATGAGACATTTCTATATGAAATCATAGTACTAGAGGAATAAAGAATTTTTATATATGATTTAGCAATTTTTTTTTGTCTAAAAGTATCCAAAGGAAGAAAGTTGTCTCTATTATCAGAGTGCATAGAAAAAGAAGGGTACAGGTGCAAATGGAGAAGTGTGGCATTTCCATTTGGAGTAGGGTGGTCTTGAATGGCCAAAAAGTGCTTCACAGCGAGTCACTCTACGAAGTGAATAGAGGTATTTAAAAATTGATCAAATCCATGGATGGAAACGAGTATTAGAAATATGACATAAAAGAAATATTTCAAAAGGTTGAAATGCCAATCAATGATAATGGTATTTTAAGACTATTTTGGTCAAGAAAAATGGGAAGTGGTTAATTAGATTGCAGTTTTAATGTTCATATAGAATAGTGCATGTTACAACACTATGAATATTGATAATTTAGTCAAAAGATGTTGGGGCATGATTCTTTGCATAAAATTAGTTGTGAGATGGAAATACTAGTGGACCTAGTGGCTAGAAATACTTGGACCTAGTGGCCAAGTTGGGGTTTGGATAGTGGGATTAGAATAGGGTATAGTGGTTCACATTTGACCAAAATAGTAATGCACAAGGCAGTAAGGTTCTACAAAAATGAAAATACAACCATCCACAACAACAAATCTAAATAATTAATTAAATTTGAAATATATATGCATTGGAGTGCATGATAGAATTGAGGTATGATTCATAGAATAAATATAGAATGTGTGTGCATGTAGGCATGGAATATCAAATTCTTGGTGCATACTGATGTGATTTTTTGCATGTGGACATACTTTAACATGTTGGTGGCATGAGTATAGACTAAGAGTAGTCTGCTGATATATATATGAAATAATGATGATTATGATATTTGAATAAAACTAATGATGGCTTGTGTATCTTGGAAATTAATGATTATGGAATGATGATATCGTTTCTTACAGTATCCATCCATATGAATACAAATGAGGATGGTGGAAATGTTGACCAATAGAAACAATGAAGGGAATTGGTGAGCTTCTACAAATGTAAGAGGATCAGGTAGCATCAAGTAAATTGATAAAAACCATGGAGGTGTGCATTTGCGGTTGTTATAATGTATAAATGTTGAAGGGAATGAAGGTAAGAATTTCCTCATTCTAATATTAATATTTGAATTGATGTAAAGGAGAGAAGCCTTGAGTATGAAAATATTATTTGTTTCTTGAATTTGTATATGGGAAAATTAATTGCATACTATGTTATGTTGATTATGAGGTCATAACCGAGTTAAGTCAGAAGACATTAATCCTGTTGTAGAAATGAATTCCATTAGAGATGGTCATGTGTGAGGCCATAATGAGAATGGATATGGAAGGTCTATATTTCTATCCAAGCACATAATGTGTATTCCCTATGTAACTGAGGTTTGGACTACAACCTTTTTTCCTACACTAAATAACACTAAGGGATGATGTTCTTAGTGTTGTGTATGGGTTAAAGAGGAAGGTATCCAAAGGATCAGACAGGTTGTGGGGAAGAGTTTGGATGATGTATTGATGAATGGACCATACCTTCCAAATCACATGGTGGAAAACATGACATGAACAAATGGTATTCCAGAGTCGATGCGAGGATGCATTGTGTGGATGTGGCCATGAGTATTGGCACATTGGTTTTACTATTAGTAAAGTATGATTGCATTATGAAAATATTGGTATCTTGATATTACATGTAATATGACTCATGGTTTCATTATATATAATATGATGAATGGTTTAATTCCATTTTAATGTGAATAATTATTGGAAATGATTGAATTGTTGGTAAATTACAATTATGAGATCATTTCATGAACTAGTAAAAATATGCATGAGTGATAACAAATTGTTTGGTTGCATTTAAATTAAGAAAATTGTAGGGGAAATGGTCTTGGATATGGACATAATGTAATCCAAAAAGGACGACTAATATATACCACTAAAAGAGCCAAACATAATGAGAAGAAATCTCATGTCCGGGGAGTTTTCATTTTCTTGTATAACTAGAATTGAGAAATTAATAATTGGAAATTGTTATGACATGCTAACAATTTGTTTGGTTGCATGGAAATTGAGAAAATTGAGGTAAGAATGGTCATGGATATGGAAGTGGTGTAATCCATAAGGAATACTTATTCTTTTTGTTTCAAGAACCAAGCAATTATGAGCAGAAGGTTCATGTTTGGAAAATTTTGTTTTCCTGTGTAAAATAGATTTGAAATTTCATAATGAAAATTTTATGATAATGTCTCATAATTACTGCATACGATGTAGATTGAATGATTGTCACATGTTATGAATTGCTAGTGGAATTATAGCAGTAAGAAAACATTTTTTTTTCATGATATCACCTTGTAAAATTATGGGTCTCCTGAGGAACTATATAACGGTGAAAGGGATGCATGATCCTAGAGGGTGAGTACAATAAGAAGAACCAGGTTTTCAGGCTTGAAGAATGAAATAATATGTGATTTTCACTGTCGAAGAACTAGTTTGTCATGCCTAAAGAGTGAACTCCCATGTGAGTTTCATTTTCGAAGAAACAGGTTGTCATGCTTGAAGCGTGTACTCCTGTGTGAGTTGCACTATCAAAGAACCAAGTTGTCAGGCTTGAAGACAACACTCTTGTATGAGTTTCACTATAGAAGCAAGGTTGTTTCTAGTTATTTTAATAACATTTTTCCTAGGAGTGAGTTCCCTTGAGTTCCTAGTACTGATATTCCTAGTTACCTATGCCAAAATACCTTGATAAATGAATTATGCAACCCGGTGGACTGAGGATAGTGAAGGGGTCAAATTACTTAGGTCAAACCTGATAAAAATTCCTTAGTTCAACCCTGATAAATGAATGGGACACCATTCCTTGGGTTGGGTAGGTCAAGTGGAAGAGAGCTGGTGGAAATCAGGATAGTTGTAGGAGAATGCTAGTGGAGTATGTATATCTTTTGGGCCAGGGTTCCTTTGTATATATATTTTATGGCCATAGCACCTATGTATTTATGATTTTGGGGGCCAAAGTAATTATGTATCTATGGTATTATGGCCATAGTTCCTATGTAATTTCTTTAGGATGGAATGTCTGTTTGATTTTGGGCCAGAGAGCCTATATGTTGATTATTGGTCAGGGAGCCAGAATTGTAAAATGAAATTACACCTATAGTGTCTTGTGCACTTAGAACAACGAAAAGATAATGGGAAGGGGATAACATCCCTATTTCTAATCCCTATGAATTATAATGTAATTCTATAAATGTGAATTAGTTTGGTGAGCCGATTTGTTTTGGTGAAGAGCTCATATTGATTTAATGTGGTCAGGGGCTGAATTACATATTATGAACATTGAAATAATTAATACAAGTAATAATCATTGGATGAAATATGAAAGCGATGAAGAATGATGGGGGGGGAATATGATTCCAAAAGAGAGAGGGGTCCAAGGGGGAGTTATTCATGGGTATTAATCCAACCCTCATTTATGAAATTATTATCTTTGTGTATAACCTTATGTTTGTTGATTGAGTGTATGAGAATCCAATCATTTAAACTAATGTAAGAGGGTGGGTGTGAGTGGTCACATCCCATAGTTATTAGAGAGCATGGGATGAAGTACAATCATCCTTTAGAAGAGTGTGAGTCAAGAAAGAAAGGAATAAGAGGAAATTCAAATGTGGAATCAGAATAGTTTTTACATGTATTTTTTGGGAAACAAAGGGGAGTAGAGGGTTGGGAAGAGGATCAACCATCGTATACTTCAAGGAATCCATTGGTTCTTTTTCTTTTTATGCTAAGAAAGAGGAATGTGTGTTTGTAAATATGGTTGTGTGCATGTGGTGAAACTTTCTGTGGAGAAAATGACTTAGAGCCTTGTGAAGGTTGTTCTGAGAAAACATGAAACAACTAAAAGCTCCTAGAGTTCCCACCTGAGTGATTCCTGAAAACTGAATGCACTAGTGGCCCTGATAAATGAATGGTATAGCCTGAGGGACTTTGAGTAGTGAAGGGCATACATTCCTTGGAAAGTGCAAGTTTTGGGGAAAAGAGAGAGATGGAGGTTTGGGATTGTTATGAGGATAGAACTTTAGTTTGAGGTTGTTGTGTGTTGAGAATGGAAAACCAGTGGGTTGGATATCCTTGTTGACTCATAGCCTTAGCTTGGGGGTGGATTGTTGTTGATATAGAATGAACATCAATTCTAATGTCTAGGAGGTTCATCTTTCATTTACATCCAGTTGGTTAATCATTAACATATAAGTTCTTATGTTCTATCCTTATGTTATTTCATTGTGTAAATGGTTTATATGAATTTTGTGTGGTTGTTTCTTTCATAAAAAAATTCCATTAATGTTTTAATATATGTTTTTAGATGCATTTAGAACTGTGGTATCAGTCAAATGGTTAAATTTCTATGTGTGATTTGTAGATGGTAAGCTACAACAATTTAATTAAGTAGAAAATATATAGATTTAATGCGCATTCCGCATGTAATGATGCTCAAATGGAGGCTAGGTACATTACATGATGGGAGGAAATTTGAGTTAGAGATTTGTTAAGTATGATATTATTTGAATATTAGTCAAGATTTATGTGTGCCCTGCAACATAGAATGACTTGGGAAGGTTTGGGTTTTAATTAAAGATGAATGAATAATATAAGAAGCTAGTTGTTGTGTATGTATCCCAGTTTGGGGTGAACCATGTTAAATCTCTATGTCATGATGTATAATGTGATGTGTTCCTTTTATGTTCTATTTATGACATGCATATAATGGATGATTAATTACTAACTCTAATGGTTTCACACACTTGTTGAATGGTTAAGTAGGATGAATTTATCAAATATTATTATGTTGTTATGAGTTTGTGCACATGATATATGAATGAATGTTAAGTAAATAGTAAGTATGAATGCCTCATATTCCCCCATGAATTTGGAAGCCTGGTTCTTGCAGTCCCCATACGTATCTCGGGTGAGACTTCGCCTACTTGTGGGTGATGTCGAAAGGACTAGTATCTTTGGCTTTATTGGTGGATTAATGTTTAACCTTGGGTCTACCCATTGCGTTCCAAAAAATGGTTCTATTGATGTGACTGAGATATTCGAATGAGGGGGATGTGGAGGCCTACTAAGAAGGAAATGAGATAATGGTTGAACACAAATGAGATTGAGTTTATGGTAGAATAGAATAAGAATCCAATGATCAATGCAAAGGAATGACTACAAAGATATGTGTTTACAAATTTGCATGAAATTTTCTTCACTAGCTTTTCAAATATTTTAGTAGAGTGGATCCAAAGATTTGTTGAAAAAATCGAATTATATCAAACCGCAATTTCTAGGTACTAGACCCTTGAATTGATTTTACATTTTAATTTACTAAGAAATAATACATCATATGCATTTGATTATTGGTTATATAGTGGACTAGGAGGCTACATTACTGAATTTTTCATAGATTGTTCTTAGTCATATAGTACTGCCGAGAGGGAATTTTTTAAAGGACCGTGTGGAAGATACTTGAAGTCACTATCTATGTGGATTAATATTGTTTCAGGATTAATCCATAAGTGCGGACACAAACCGATTTCCCTAGATCCACCTGGATCTAGAACAAAACAGGACAGAATAATACACTTTCCCTAGATTTAGCCTATTGAATGAATTAAGAGATAAGAATCATGGACATACCTTATAAACACTTTCCTTAGGTCTCTATTGTTCCAATATTTTCTCCAATGCTCTTGTGTCGTTCAGATCACAACAATACAAACCAATCGAAGTGAAAGCAAATCAATATATTCAATAACTAATCTATACATATGATCAAGGAGTTACGTAATAAAGTGACATCATCTTTATGGGAAAGGGACATATTACTGTATTGAATTAATTGAAAGTGAAACTTACAACCTGAGCCTTGATGTTGTAGATCTCCTTTCAATGGCTCCTAGCTCTAACACACACACTTGCTTATGCATGAAGAAAATCAACCACTTTTGATGACCTTGCTGTTGTCTCTAGTCACTGTAGCATCAGTCCTTCATATAGGCTTTCAATAATTCTCCAAAAAATCTCTTGTTAGTTTGCTTCTAACCTTTCCAATGAGCATTCCCCTCAATATATAGGAGAAGATAGATTAGTTACTTGGATAGGAATGATCCCAAGATATCTGGAATGCCAACACCTGAATAACCATTCGAAGCCAACTCATGTTTCTAGAAGATTCCCTTCTAGAAGATTCGAGATTTTTATTTTTTTCCTTCTTTTGGAGCATGTTCGCACCCTGACAGTTAGGTACAGTGTGAACTGTTCGCACTCCAGCTTAATGCAGCCTGCGAGAATCAGGCATTCTCGCAGGCAGATATATAGGTAGCCTATGAACATCCCTTAAAAGCATGATTTCTGGAAGCAGACAAATGTAACTTTTCTCAGGAAAGTGTTCTTAGTGAAGAGCTTGATTTTCCATCATCATCATAATGACCAAAATTGTGGATAATAGAATGCCCCCCAAAGTCTGAGAGTGGAATTAGTGACAGTCGATAGACTTTGTAAGCTGCATGTGTGTGTCAAGAACCAAGAGCGCATCTAATTGGAAACCTGCAAACATCCAAGCATCGACATAATATCATATGTATCCCTTCTGAGGTAGGCATTCCCATGCTTAGATCATAGACTGATGACATCATAAACAAAGCTCATGGCCACCAATCATACACTGTGGATCCATGTAGTCATAATATAGCATAGCCACCTGAATACTCTGTGGATCTATGCGACAAATTTTCAGTCAAGACGACATAGCCACGAAACATACACAGTGGATCTATGTGTCGCAAATTATACATACTCCATCGCAACCTGGCTCACTAAGACAATATCCAGGGTCTTCAATCTCATCGCCCAAAGTATGAATCTAACCATGTGATTACATGTGTCGAAGTCGAACATGGTAGAAACCACTTGATTACTGATCATTGATGTAACCGTTAACAAGTGCGAGGGAAATCACTATTAATGTCAATGACTCCCAAGGTACTAAATTACAATCCATCGACTGTGAATAAATGAGTTGATGTCGAAAAATCGACAAAATATTTCGATCAGGGGTCAATGATGTAAACCCACTGTCGAAAGCGAGGAAAATTGCCATTAAGGCATGCAAGCTCCAAAGTACTGAATGATTTCTAAGTTTTAATTCCGGATAATGTGCTGAGGTCGACGGAACAAAACTCGTCACAGGAGGGCCTTGATGTATCCCCCATCAATGACACAAAATGAGTAATAGAGTTTGGAAGTGAAATAGAGAATGTAGCAGTTGGACTTTGGACACAGGGAAGGCCGACACGAAGAGAATGGATAACTGCAGATGGCAGACTCAATAGAGGTTTCAGACGGACTTCTCTTCAACATATGAATGACACGACCAATGATTTGGTAGCATTGACTCAAATACGACACATGGAAAGACCTTGTTATCAAATCGAATGAGAGACAAATGGATTACCCAAACCAGCTGTGAATGATGAATAGGCGGGTGTCATGTTCAAGAGCGACACTTACTACCAATTAACACAAAGATGAAACATATCCCTTTCCCAAATTTCCCCCCACCATTTCTGGCAAGTACCTCTTTATTTTTACACAAGCTTGAAGAGGATCACATATGCTTGTTGATATAAGCTCATCCTACGGATGAGTCCTTCGGAGTATTTTTAACGAACCCTAGGAAGGAGTGGTTCGGTCCCATTACGGGTCTGTCAATGTTTGTTTAACGAGTCCAGAGATAGTAAACTCGAAGGTTTTTCAAGATTATAGAGTTTGGAAAAACACTTAAAAGAGAACTCTCTCAGTTCCTTTTTCGTACAATAGTCCAACGAGACCGAAAAAGGGTTAAACTATCGCTCGAAGGACGCGTAACTTCAAATACTTTAACGAGCGTGAAAATAGCAAGGTCGCTCAACAATATTTTCTTGTTTAGAGAGTCTGAAAAGAGATTAAAGGTAACTCCAGGGGGGTTCCTTTTTCGTGTAACCACAACGAGCCTAGAAAAGGGATAAAATGACGCTCGATCACGTTCTTGTGTTTTTCACAAGCGCAAGAATGGACAAAAAGGTGCTCGAGGTTTCATGTCAAAACCATAGAAAACAAACAAAATCACACCACACCATAAAAGTTTTGTCCATAATCATCTGTATTTGTTACTTGCAAGACATTTTACTCATTCCCATATTAGTAATTAGGGTTAAATAATGAATAAACATAAAAAATCCACTTTTGACATAGTAAAAAAGTAAATAAAATGAATCCATAACACATTTTACCATATCATTTTACCCTTTTACCATTTGAGTTCAAAAAACCTCCATTTTACCTTCTACCTTCAGCGTTGATTTCTGGGAGCTTTGGGCGATCATTCCATGAACCGTCTGCGGCATTTTGGTAAGATCTCCATTCTTTATCTTTTCATGGTTCAAATTTATGATTTGATTCGTTAAAAATCAAGTTTTGAGTTAATTTTTTAAACCCTATGCGTGTAGAGGAATTCTCGCAGGCTGCCCATACGGGACCTGCGAGAATGCCTCATTCTCGCAGGTGGGCCTAAGGCAGCCTGTGAGAAGTTCGCACTGTGTGCAATAGGCCACCTGCGAACAATGCAAAGTTTAAAAATTTATGCAACGTTTAGCCAAAAGAAAGAATTTTTCCCATGTTTAAGATTATTAACCATCTTCATATGTTTCCCATGTAGGTTTATAGCCATCATCATGGTGCTCGAATGGAGAGAACGGGAACACGAGGAAGATAATACAAACGCTGAAAATCACCCTCCAACCATTGTTGCCTTAAGAAATTGCGGTCTCCTGAAATATTTCCGCATCTCAGGCATGAGAGCCCAAGTTTGATTGTTGGAATACTTAGTCCGAATGTGGGATCCAGATCAACAAGTTTTCAATGTCGGAGCTCACACATTGACTATCAACATTGAGGACATATATTTCTTGACCGAGTTATCCATGCGAGGATCCTATGTCAGTTTGACTGGTAACAGAAGGGGTGGTTTGAAAATGAGTGAATACTGCGCCTAGTATTGCGTGCCTGAGGCTGAACGACAGAAAGGGAAAGTGGCAATTTGGGGAGTGATTGACATAACTCTCCGTACCATTCTCTTTACTATTGCTCGGATGGCAGGAAGTGTTGCTCCACATATGGCTCTACAGAGCTATTTCCAGTATGCCATCGAGTGTATTGAGCCCCGGGTATTTAACTGGGCAGATGCAGTATTACGCAGTCTAAAAAAACAATTGACTAAATGCAGGCATGGAGATCTGAAACAGTTCGGATATGGATCTTTTTTGGTGTCCTTCTTCTGTGAGAGGGTCCCAGTGTTTAGACTTCAGGCTGAGTGGCACTTTCCGGGTCCCAGGGATCCACGGATGTTACGATGGTGCCAACTCATGGCCAGACATGTGGCAGGACCGATCATCAGGTATGACGATCTCTTCTTCGACTGGCTTCAAGGCCAGGTGATGATGGTAGAAGATTATGCATATGTTGGCTTGGATTTCTGCGGTGATCCTGACCTTGCACTACCTGAGGATGCACAGTGGGGAAAACTTGGTAAGAAATACACCAATTTTTATCTTTTAAATGTTTTTGTATTTTCATCATATTTAAATGTTTTTGTTTTATAGATTCATCTGAAGACTGACACCAAATTTTTGTTGATAACACAGACGTTGGAGCATATAGACCTACTAGTAGTTCTCTTGTTCAGCGACGAGGAGAGGTAGCAGTAGCAGTTCCACAGTATGCTGAGGATTATCTGACAGTGGAGCAGAACTTAGAGGGTCTGATGGCAGACGTTCCAGATATGACTCTGGAAGAGATCCCCCGACGTGATCAACGTCACACCGTGGGAGTCTCTGCATCTATGGGTTGACTGCTTCGCAGAGTTGCTAGGACATTAGTGTGTTATCGTGAACATCATCCGTGATGTCATTATGTAGAAGCCATGAGCTTCAATTTTTGATATTTTGGTCTTTGGACAAACATTTTGTAAAAACAAACTTTGATCGTTATATATATATACACGACTTCTATCGACTTACTTTACATTGTGTGTTTTAATGTGTTTGACTTATAAATTGTTCAAATGTCTATCCAATACATAATTAGCTAAAGCATCTGTTAATGTATTAAGACGTCTAGGAATATGTTGATATTCAATGTGATCAAAGTACCATTCCAAGAGGCGAATCCGCAAATATACCCTTAATAAAGTAGGACTTCGAATTGAATATACATTACTGAGCTGTAGTACTACAAGCTGTGAGTCAAGTTGCACAACCAAATGACGAATTCCAAAAGAGATAGCATCAACCAATAATTCAAAAACGGCGCTATACTCTGCGATGTTGTTGGTTGCTCGGCCAAGACATATACCTCGTAGAGATATGAGTTTGTTTTTCAGGGCATAGATTGCCCATGCAGCGGAAGCTAGGTTCCGAGTACTACAGCTAGCTCCATCAGCAAAGCCAATATAAGGTAGCGAATACTCCAACATCTAGAAATCAAACACAACGTCACGTAAGGGCAGAGACCAGATAACGTCAAAAGAAAAACTAAAGTAACACAAACACGTAGTATGATACATAAAATACAAATACTCATGCACAAATAACTTATGCATAGTACTTCTTTAAGTACAACCCATTCTTGGGTTCACTCAAAGGTACATCATCATAATCAACTAGCTCATATGCTCCTTTTGCCAAAACTTTGCTAACAATGTAGGGACCATGCCACATTGGTTCAAATTTCCCAGCTCCTAGGACATCTTTATCTTGTTCATACAGAAGAACAAGATCACCTTCAGAGAAAACACGAGGCTTGACATGCTTGTCATACTGTGCCTTAACGCATTTCTTTTGGGCTTCTATTACTAAAGTGGCATCACGTTGGGTCTCATCTAATCGCATCAAATACAACAGACGTTCCTCTTCAACAGAAGTATTAGGTAAGAGTTCGACGACTAGCTTCAGAGAAGGTATCTCACATTCTATTGGCAGAATAGCTTCCATGCCATAAACTAATTGAAAAGGCGTAAGTCCCGTAGCGGATTTAACAAATGTCCGATATGCCCACAATGTCGAAAACAACATCATGTGCCAGCTGGTTTTATGTATTCCTATCATCCGTCGAATCATAGTTATAAGAACCTTATTGATTGCTTCGACCTGGCCATTATCCTACGGATAATAGGGTGTTGAGCTATCATGACGAAGGCCCAACTTTTCTGTAAGTTCTGACATCATATAATTCCTAAAATGACTACCGTGATCGGTAACGATAGCCTGAGGAACACCAAAACAAGTGATGACATGGTTGAAAAAAAATAACGCTGCAGTCTTCCCATTATTATCGAATGTTGGCATCGCCTCGGCCCACTTTGTAAAATAATAAACAGCTACAATAATGTAACCATGCCCCCCGACCAAGTGAGGGTGACATGTCATGAAATCAATGCCTCATTTAGCGAAAGTACCTACTGAGACTACAGGATGAAGGGGAGCAGGATGCGACCGAATCTTCTGATTATAAGTCTGGTAGGTATGACACTTCTGAATAGCAGTAATGCAGTCATTGAACAAAGAAGGACAAAAGTATCCTGCACGTAAGATCTTCTGGGCAGTAGCATACCTAGACATATGACCACCACATGCTCCGGAATGGCAGTCATTCAAGGCTTTCTCATCCTCGTCAAAAGTCAAACAACACCGAAAGACAGAGTCAATGCCTCAATGGTAAAGAGTATCGTCGAGGATAATATATTGACGTGCTTGATAACGGATGTGACGTCGTTCATTGCTAGACAAGGCAGGCCGGAAAGTTTGAGTCTAGAGATATATAATGATATCTCCATACCAAATATCATCAGTACTGATAAGGAAAAGTGATTCATGAGGTAATGAATCGAATGCTACATTTTCTGTGGCAGAGTGGGGAAAATCGCAAATTAACTCGGCAAAAACTAAGGATTTCTTCGACGTGGCGCGATCGAATTCCAAGTCGAAATCCTGGAGAATAACAATCCACTTGGAGTACTTTCCCCCCAGCAATTGATGTGTCAAAATATGTTGCATGGGGTTACAATGTGAAATCACCATAGTTTTCCTGGAGAGAATATAATGGCGAAAACGTTGAACCGCTTGAACAACAGCCAAATCTAGTTTTTCAACATGTTGGTACTTGATTTCCGTTGATGATAGACTTCTACTCAAGTAATAGATAACATGTTCATCATGGTTATCATCTTATTGAACGAGGACCATGCCGATAGTGTACTCGGAAGCAGCCAGATAAAGAAAGTAATCTCAACTATAATCAGGAGGGAAACGAAGAGGAGCTTTTGTGAGGGACAACTTTAACGCTTAGAAAGCGTTGTGGGCAACTTTATCCCAAACAAACTCTGAACCTTTCTTTAAAAGACGTGTGAAACCACGAGTAATCTCGCCATAATTTGGGATGAAACGATGAAGAAAGTTTGCTTCCCCCTGCAAACTTTTTAATTGGCGTAGTGAAGAGGGAGGAGGAAGATTGAGAATCACCTCAACCTTAATAGGATCTACCCAGATCCCTTGACGTGAAACAATGAAACCGAGGAGACGACCAGACTCTACGAAAAATACACACTTATGAGGGTTTAAAAGAATGCGATAGAACTGACAACAAACAAAAATTGCTCGGAGATGATTGGGGTGATCGACTCGGTGTAAAGAATGAGCCGGCAAATCGTCCAAATAAGGTTGAACGATATGCTTTATATCGTGAAACGCATAAGACATAGCACGCTTAAACGTAGCAGCTGCATTCTTAAGACTGAAAGGAAGTTTTCTGTAGGCGAAAGTACCCCAAGGACAAATAAAAGCAGTTTTATGTTGGTCCTCAGGAGCGATGTTAATCTGATTATAGCCGGAGAATCCATCAATGAGGGAAACGATTTCACTGCCGGCATAGTCATCGACGATCTGGTTGACGAAAGGGGTCGGAAAGTTGTCCTTCGGACAGGATTTGTTAATATCCCGATAATAAACGCAAACACGTATACTACCACCTTTCTTATCAATCGGTACAGGGTTGGAAACCCATTCTGTCAAAGCCACAGGATAAATAAAACCGGCTTTAAGAAGTTTTTCAACTTCGAGTTTTATGGCTGCCGCTTTATGTGGATGGACAGGACGGAGGCGCTGCCAGACTGGTTTAGCTCCAGGGTAAGTCTTTATCTCATGCACGAAAATAGAAGGGTCGATACCTGGCATCTCTTCGTAACTCCAGGCAAAGATATCATAAAATTCTTTGAACAAAGCAGTATAGGTAATAATTTCCTCTGGAGAACACGAAGCTCCAATGTGAACATTTTCAACTATCCCAGGTTTAATTGAAATATCAATGGGTATCATGGGAGAAATATTACTGAGGTTCCCTTCTGCAAACACATCATGTGTATATCCGGGAACAGTCGATATGACAACAACGGTCGACGGAGTCGAAATCCACTGGTAATTCTCCAGAGTGTATTGTTCCAGAAATAGTATGGAACGATGATGCCCATCGTCCCACGATGTGTCAACCATGACGGACATAATCATCTCGTCAGTGGGAAAGACTACACAGAAAGGATCATGAGACAACTCCTCAAGATATGGTGCAGAAGGTGCTGCCGATTGAATCGCATGATAAGCAGACTCGACCAGACTTAATGGCATGACGTTGCCGAAACGAGAATGATCTCCTGGAACAGGGACTATCCAAGGGTCAAAAGACACCAGAAGTTCATGAGGAATGGTGGAGATCATATTAATCGAAGCAACCGACGGGCGTAGAATATCGGGTGGTGGTGGTATGGGAAAAGTACCCATTAACGAAGAGTCTTTTAAAATACTGACTCCAACATTCTTGTAACTCGGTGGGGTTTTATCTATAAACGACACGTTTCCAGTGCAAGTATCAGAATTAAAGAAGGAAAGTTGATCAACTGTAACAACTTTTCCCTGGTGAGGAAATCGTAGGACACGGAAAAGTGTTGACACAACAACGCACATAGAATCTACCCAGCTACGACCAAGAAGAAGATTGTAATCTAAGGGAGCGTCGAAAACTTCCACTTCAACTTGGACGGTCTTACCTTCGAGAGTGACAGGCAACGAGGAAAGAACGTCGTAAGGCTTAAAACCGGAGCCATTAAAGGCTTTCAAATTATTTTGTGATTCCGTTAAAGGAGGAGAGACAATGGCTTTCCAACAAGTAAGAGACATTACACACGTAGAGGCCCCCTCATCAACAACTGTGCGACAAATGTTCTTGTTGGCAACAATAACTTGTATCTGAAAAGCAAGCTGGGGGGGTAACCTTGGAACATGTTCGTCCAAGTCAAAGACTATCAAATTCGCATCTGTAGGATCAATTCCACTTATAGCTTTCAACAAAGCCCTTCGTTGTGTAGGAAAAGACTGAAGGACTTCAAGGGCAGACATCGCTAAAGGTGCTTGGGCCAGATCTTCCACAATACTGTAGTTCTGGGCTGCACGAGCATGAGGATTAAAATCCGACTTGCGAAAAAAACCCTTAGGGGGTCGTAGGACTGTATCGAGACTCGGTCGTTTGAGATGAAGAGGACCGTTCGTAGGTAGATTCGGTGGAGAGGGTTGTACCAGATTAGGAGGTAAGTCATCAACCTTCTCCTTAGAAGGCGTATAGTCTTTAGCTCTAGTTGCGATTGCAATGTCGTTCTTCTTAGAATCACTAGAGCACATCAAAACATATGATGTCGTAGAAGTAGAGGGTTGGTCATGGATGACCAACGAGGCCTGTTACTGAGACAGGAAGGGTTGAGACAAGACAACCGGTGTCTGTGGTTTTGGCGTTCCTTGAAGGAACTTAGAAACTTCATCACATCGAGGACAATCCTTTGTATAGTGATCATCACCGCAGATAAGGCAAGGGTACTGCGGTTTGCGCTTATCCCTCTCTTCAACAGGAGCATTTGTAGTTTGTTCGTTCAGATTATTATTCTTACCCCCCTTATTCTTGCCTCTCCCCTTTTTAGATTTACCTTTACCAGTCGGAGTAGATTGAACAACGTTCACCTCAGAGGTTTTACCGGCGGGAGCAGCAGGAGACAGAGAATTTTGAACGTTAGAAGATGTAGATTTAGGGGTTGTATTCGAAACAACATGTGAGTGGGTATGAATAGAACCAATCACACCATCAGCTACATGCGAGGCAGCTGGAGTAGTTGAAGCACTGGAAGTACCAGGACGGGGTAGGTCAGGTAGTAAATCGTACCAAGTTCCTGTTTGCGAATAAAAAAGATCAAGATATTGGGCACAACTTATACCCTTCTCCTCCATAACAACGCCACCCATGGCGATTTCCTTACCAATATCATTCACAAAGGATTTCGTGAACCATTCTGCTAGTAACTGATCAGGGAGCTCAAGTTTGATGAGACGTCGTCTCCGTCTCCACTCATGTATATGATCCGAGATATGAGTGTCTTTAGATTGTTTAAAAGAAGTTAAAATCTCAGTCCCAGTATCATAGCGGATCGGTAACTGGTAATGTGTAAGAAAATCCATAGCCAGGGTGTTAAAATCGGAGAAGAAACCTTGTGGCAATTCAATGTACCACTTCACAGTGGAACCAGTAAGAGTTCTTTGAAAAAGACGTAGGCGAATGGAGTCATCCATCAAATATTTGGACGAACACCATAAATCAAAGGTCATGACATGATTATTCGGGTCCTCTCCCTCCTTGCCATCAAATTTTGGAATATCCGATGGGAGCTTAGCAGGAATAACATGCCATTAGTGAGAGTGACGTATAGGATCATTGAGAATCCTAGACAAATCTGGAAAATCCAAGGTAGAAAGAAAAGGAAACTGTCGGTTTACTTGTGGGTATTGATGGCTTTGGGGTGGAAGCCCTGTTGGCAGACCAATAGGACCATAAGCAGACTGTCCGTAAAGGGAAGGCCCTGGCTGATTCGGTGGTGGGCGGATAGGATAGTAACCCCAAGGATTGTAACCTTGAGTTTGAGTAGGGACCTGAGGTTGAGTAGTTTGACCCGAACCCCAAATAGGATTGGTTATACCTAGATACGGTTGGCCTATAGTAGGGACAGTTTGTTGCCCCCCAGCATTTTGAGGAAAATTTTGTAGAAGCTGATTCCAATACTGGGCCAATTCAGGAGGTATATTTTGTCCAAAAGGTGAGGTTGGTCCCCCTACCATAGGTACCGTTCCATCTGGAAGTTGTGTGCCAACCATAGGTTTTGTAGTAACCGTGTTGTGTCTGGGGAAAGGAAAAGGAACCGTACCACCCTGTCCACCAACAGGAATCTGTACATTTGGTGCCACAGTTGGGATAGTGCCACTAGGATTAGGATTGCCAAAAAATTGAGGAGGGAGTGTCGGGATAAAACGAGGAACATCATGCCCAAGAAAAGGAGGACCACCTGGAGAACCGGCTGGGGTTTGCGGAGGTGTTGGATTCAACAAAGCATTCAACGCATGGTAACCAGGAGGTAAATTTGGGTTAACCTCAGGCATTCACTGGGTATTGATAGGAGAAAGAGTAGCTGCAGGAACCTCGGTTTGGAAAATCGTAGTATTTTCGAGATGGGCCATCTCGGGAGGGAGAAAAAAACGATAAGTAGTAGTCTCTAGTGTAGTTGCCTCCTCAGGAGATATTGGGGGGTTGATTGCGTAAACTGGAGGTGACTCAGTACCAAAAAGGACTCGTCGGAAATCACCCGACCAAAAAGGATCTAGGCCTGCTACACCGTGAGAAGGCCCAACAGTTGATTCAGAAGATGTAACAACTTCTTCGTCAGAAGAATTTAATCGCACAACAGGTCGTTCACCACGACGACTGCGATAGTCCTCTATAGTATTGGTAATTCGAAAATCCTCTAGAGAATCGGTGCGTTCTACCCGTGGAGGTGGTGTAGAAACGTCTTAGACTTCACTTGTGTCCTCGTGTGGTGGTGTAACAACTGGGATGTCACTTGTCTTCCCATGTGGTGGGGTAACAGCTGGGACTTCACTCTGGTGAGGAGAGCGCTCAGGTGTACTAGTAGGCAAGGGTTGAGAAACGTCCGGATGTTCCAGAGATAAACCTTGCATTCTACGTGAACGTCGTGGGGGAGAAATTGTAAACAAGCGACAAACTCTGCAAAGAAATTCCTAAGGTCAACTTCGAGAAAGCAACAACACACACTAGTAAACAAAAACTAGGAGACAATCACCAAGCAAACAATACCTTCTAATTTCGAAGCCACTAGTTGGTGATGAAATCCAACGTCGCAACAACGAGACGAGAAGGGGCGGGGCTAAGGTGGAAAAGTTATGTTGACGACCTGCTTAACAGACTTACGCCCTGGTGCAAGCTCCCACACATAATCGTGGGTATACCCTCCAAGGAGCCCGAGTGAGTTTGATCAACGTCAATTCCAGGTACCATGAAGACTTTCCCCTCCACAGTCACCTTGGGTAGGAACCTAGAGAGACAGGCCACTAAGGTCACCACAAACAACAGTACAGCCTAGGGGAATAGTCGTCAGTCCAATCCACACGCAAGGGAAGGGTATCTAGCCCGAAATCAACTGAAAAGGCTTCCACTCATCATTGTGGGTATACCTCGTGAGTGATCCCCGTAATATGTGCAATCTCTACACCGATGTCAACCAAGCAGGGTTAGTAACTCTACCAACACCAATGCGACCTAGTGCTTGACCCTTGTGTTAGAAGGGCATCCCAGGACAATATGTTGCCAATGGAATTTAACACTCCCTAACTCAAGATGCTATTGTGTGTTTTGAGCTTTTGGAGAGTGTATCTCTCTTCCTACTCCAAAGCACTAGCCTAGCTAAATGTTGGTGTAAAAGAGCCCTAGAAAAGAGTTACTAGATACATTTTAAGATTACACAATGTTTTTAATGGCTGTTGTTTACTCAAAGGTAACGAAAATGAAACTCATGTGCGTATGACTCTGACCCAAATAATGCAAGAATGAAAATGAAAAATTACACTTTCGATTCGATGAAACCTATATATGGGAGAGAGAGAAGTTTTCCAAATCAACCACGAATTATATGCAAAATTTTCCTTTCCAATGTCAATGCAAACAATCATGTATCAATGAACAATTTCTATATATCTTTTCCAAATACTTCAACAAAATCTAAAATTCGATTTTCACTGTTTTCTAAAAGACAAAAACCAAAATCTTGAAAGAAAACTTTGTTGTTCACTTTCCAAGAAGAACTCTGATCAATGAGAAAAGAAAATCAAACCATAAAGAATCAACAATAACAACCCAATCAATTCTTTCAACGAAAGCAAGAACAAAAAACAAAACAAACCAAAAGTCTTCTCAATGCAAATGAAAATGTCCTTTTGAACCAACAAGCAAATGAGAAAACATAAACAGTTAAATCCCAACCAATCACTGGTTCTCAGCCAAACATACATACTCAACTCCAGAAGACAGAGAGAATGAAATTGGTAATAAGAGCCAAGAAAAGAAAGTCAAGCTACAAAGAGCAAGAAAGACCTAGAAACCCTAAATCTATTCAAGAAAGCAAACTAAAGCAATAGACATCCAAATCAATGATCCAATAAGCCAAAAAGACACAATTCAACTATTCTGAGCAATTGAAAAAGTCAAAACTATATTTCAAAATTTTCAAAAATCTTGCTCGTAGGCAAGCAGTGTTACACAGTGCAAGAAGATAGGATTCTCATAGGCCACCTTGAAGCAAGGTGCGAGGTGTTCACACCGGACCCTATATGCAGGGTGAGAACCTAACTGGTTCTCGCAGGCTGTCAATGGACACAGTACGAGAACTCTTGAAGATAATAAAAATTTTGAAAATGCAAGGAAACTTCAAGAAGGCTTATAGACCCAAAAGGTATCTCAGGATGTCCTGAGGATTCAGAGACTGACAAAACAGGAGAATAATAGAAATAGAGAAAATGGCAACAGAAAATTCAAAAAACCATAAAGACAAAGGGAATATCCCCATTGGAGTCGCCAAATTTTGTTTCAGGATTAATCCGTAAGTGCGGACACAAACCGATCTCCCTAGATCCACCTGGATCTAGAACAAAACAGGACAAAATAATACACTTTCCCTAGATTTAACCTATTGAATGAACTAAGAGACAAGAATCATGGACATACCATATAAACGCTTTCCTTAGGTCTTTGTTGTTCCAATCTTTGCTCCAAAGCTCTTGTGCCATTCAGATCACAACCGTACAAACCAATCGAAGTGAAAGCAAATCAATATATTCAATAGCTAATCTATACATATGATCAAGGAGTTACGTAATAAAGTGACATCATCTTTATGGGAAAGGGACATATTACTGTATTGAATTAATTGAAAGTGAAATTTACAACCTGAGCCTTGATGTTGTAGATCTCCTTTCGATGGCTCCTAGCTCTAACACACACACTTGCTCATGGATGAAGAAAATCAACCACTTTTGATGACCTTGTTGTTGTCTCTAGCCGCTGTAGCATCAGTCCTTCATACAGGCTTTCAATAATTCTCCAATCAATCTCTTGCTAGTTTGCTTCTAACCTTTCCAATGAGCATTCCCCTCAATATATAGGAGAAGATAGATTAGTTACTTGGATAGGAATGATCCCAAGATATCTGGAATGCCAGCACCTGAATAACCATTCGAAGCCAACTCATGTTTCTAGAAGATTCCCTTCTAGAAGATTCGAGATTTTTATCTTTTTCCTTCCTTTGGAGCATGTTCGCACCCTGACAGTTAGGTACAGTGCGAACTGTTCGCACTCCAGCTTAATGCAGCCTGCGAGAATCAGGCATTCTCGCAGGAAGATATATAGGTAGCCTGTGAACATCCCTTAAAAGCATGATTTCTGGAAGCAGACAAATGTAACTTTTCTCAGGAAAGTGTTCTTAGTGAAGAGCTTGATTTTCCATCATCATCATGATGACCAAAATTGTGGATAACAAAGATGTTGCTGTGTGAAAAGTAGGTTATGACGATGGAACCTAACTGCTAAGCATCTTCGCACACATACGGGAGTTGGGCGCTGACCAATGAATGATCTGAGTGTAGAGAGGGATGAAGAGAAGGAATAAGGAATGAATGGGTTGAGGATGTTTAGAGAAGAATATTCTGTGAAGAATGAATATATCAGAGTATTGCGTAGTGGTAAGAAATTTATACCTAGTAAGAAGAGGATAATTGCTGAGAGAGAAGGGTAGCACAGTGAGATCAAGGAAAGAGACATTGGTGAAATATTCGAGATCGAAGGGAGTCTACACACAGAAGAAAAGATATTTCATCTCATTCTAGTAGAATAATATCCCACTCAATGTTGATGTTATTGGTAGCATAGGACAAGTATTTCTACCTAGATCTATGTGTCTAGATGTGTGGAAATTGTCCAAAGCCTTCTACTCTTGAATTTACTATAGTTAAAGGAATTATTAAAGTAAATTGTTTTTAATAATTAATTATGTAATTAGTTAATTGAGTTATTTAAGAAACATGCTAAAAGTACATAACATGTAGAATATAATCTAAATCTCAAGTGAGTGTGAGAAGTAATCTCAATCGTAGATCACTTTTGAGATTAGAAATAGATTATAACTCATGATTATAAAATCAAGGCTAGGGTGAAGGAGAAAGACACCTTAGAGGTGTTGAGGGAGTCAACATAGAGTATTGGATCACAAAGTACTATGTTTCAAGATCTTGGATAGGTGAATAAGGACCTTCATCTACAGATCATATAGGTCAAGGAGAAGAGAGAACAGAGGCATATGCAGGTGGGTTTCAACAAAAGAAAGCCACAAGAAAGAGTCAAATTGTATGGATTTTGTCATACAAACCTTCCATACATGTATGTGGGTCACAGAGGAGACAGTCACAGACATCCATGGTTCACATTGGGGCAATTCGGGATATCGACGGGTCTCTGAAGAGATAGTCGTGGATTCTTAGAAAAGTGTGCAAGAATTGGTTGTACAATAGGTAAAAGCTTGCTAGGTTATCCTGTGGTTGTATTTATCACAGTGGGACATTATCCTTGTTATGAGAGATCTCATTTTAGCATCATAAAATTAGTCTCAACACTAGTTTTCCCTCAGGGGTTTTTCTAGGGGTATTTAGCCAAATTTTTTGGTGTTCATGTGTGTTTGATTTGGTTTCCTAGTTTATGATTCTGCCACGTGATATTGAGTTGAATATTTCATTAGTGTATTATTGTTTTTTGATATACTAATTTGATTGCAGTAAGGAAATCACTAGATAACAAAGCAACTAGGTGCTAGAGTAAGAATTTATCAGGTCATTTTATCAAGTCTTAGGGATGGAAACAACATATTTTAGAGTTGAATACAAATTGGATCGAGCATCCAACTTCCTATATTGGAAGGAAAGAGTTAATTTGGCGTTGAATGAGTATGACCTCTAGGAGTTAGTGTATAAAGGAGTTACTCCACCAATAGTTCCTATAGCTTTAGATGCTCACAATAAGAAGGAGATGAAAGTAGAAAGATTCCTCCTAGATTTTGTGAAGGATCATCTAATCCCTCACCTAAATGAGAAGAAGACAACCAAAGAAATGTTTGATGCATTGGTAAGTTTATTCCAAATCAAGAACATGAATAGGAAGATGATCTTAAGGAATAAACTCATATCGGTTCATATGTCTATATCATATAATGTTACCAGCTACCTAAAGAGGATCAAACAAGTGTGCAATGAACTTGAAGCCATAGGGGAGAAAAAAAAGGATGTAGAGCTCATGAACATGGCATTGAATGGACTTCCCAAGTCATGGAAACCATTTTTCAAAGGAGTTTGTGCTTGAAAGAATATCCCATATTGGCAAAGACTTTGGTATGATTACATCTAGGAAGAGACTCAAGAAGAGCCTAAAGGCAATAAGTAGGGAGGTAGTGAAGAGAACTTGACCCTTGTCAATAAGACAATGAAGGGAAAAGGAAAGAGTTATAGTAATACGGGTAACAATGATGGAAGATCATCATAATCAGGGAAGAAGAAGGTATTGAGTAAAATCAAGTGCTTCTCATGTCATAAGAATGGGAATTATGCATCTTAGTGTCTAGATAAGAAGAAGAAGGCTAATGAAAAGAAGCAGATAGAGGCATCAACATAGAAACAACTTGATGAGTTTTTAGTAAAGTTTGAGAATGATTACTCAATGATTTCTTTCCTTTCTACTAGCAAAAAAACAAGGAGTGCTTGGTTATTGGATAGTGATGCATCTCGTCATATGACAGAGGCATTGGATATATTTAGCAGTTTGATGGAGAAAGACTCAAATGTTCATGTGGAGCTTGTTGATGATTCCAGGTATGCAGTTAAGGGAGAGGGTGTTAGACATGGAATTATGGTGTTGGCATTGATGCCAAGGAAGGACAATGTGATCAATGATTGGACATGGTATTATGTTGGAATTGATCTCAATTCGATCAATATGGTATTATCATTATATTTATTTGAGATCCTAAAAGCTTGGGAGAAATAATGTAGTAAGTTGCGCATAAGACATAGCATGAGGTGCAGAGAAATCTACCTAAATCTCAGAAGAGGTAGCGTATTAGATTGCACGAAATCATATCATGTAGAGAATCCATGTACATAAGGATTAATGAAGCACAAGGAATTCAGAGCTCAAGAGGGTTAGCGACTGAATATTAATAAAATAATGCACAAAAAATTAGTAAAAGCTCAAGAGAAATAGCGATGAACATATCAAAAGGAAGAATGTTAATTGAATCTCAGAAGATATGACACACATGAGTCATTAATTATTATTTTGGGACAATCCAGGATCATTAGATTGAGGTGAATTTAGAGGTTGGGAAGGATTAAATCTCAATCGTCGGATCTAAAACAAGAGCTTCTAATGGTTTCCAAGCTGTTAGATCAAGATTTGATCTAGAGTTAAGTATTATCTGTTGATGTGGAATGGAAAAGTTGAACCATCAGATTAGAAGGTAGTCAACTCCAGTGCTAACCACTTCGGAAAAAAGGAGTCTAGAAAAGATAAAATTACTTGAAAGTCGAAGCCCTAGAGTCACAAAATATTGTCGACCATCAGATCAATAAATCCCATCAATCATTGATCTATTCAGAGCGTGCAAAGGAAAGGTGACTATCAACTTTGATGCTGACCACTCTGGCAAAAAGAAGCCAAGAACATGTAATTTTACCTGAAGGTTGGGGCCCTGAAGTCTCAAAGTGAATAAGGACCATCATATTTGGACAATGCATGATGACCATTGGATCAGGATAGGTGGGTTCAATGGAGGTCAACTCTGACGCTGACCACTATGGAAAAAACAAGCCAAGAACATGTAAGTTTACCTAAAGGTCGAAGCCCCGAAGTCTCGAAGTGAATGAGGGCCATCATATCTGGGTAATGAATAGCGACCATTGGATGAGGCTAGGTGGGTTCGATGGTGGTAAACTTCGACGTTGACCACTTCGACGAAAAAGGGTTAAGAACATATGAGTTCACTTGAAGTCCGGAGCTCCGAATTCACAGAGTAAGACACGTGGCACACACATTGAGATCCCACATCATCATAGTCCATTTTGGCAAGATCACGTCAACAAGGAAACGTGACACATTTAGATGGTGACACGTGTCAAGGTATAGTTGGAATTTTAGATATACGTAAGTCACAAACCTAAGTGACATGTGGAAGGCACTCAACAAGTGCCACATCATTAGTGACGTTAGAAAGCTATGTCACTCTGGGAGTATGTCCTTTGGGGATATCTAGTTTATCCTACCAGCAACCACTTGAAGCGTTGAAGGCCGAAGTCACAAAGTAACACTAACCGTTGATCTACTTCGGGAGCGGTCTTAATCATTGATCAAGAATAGTGGAAGGGTAGTGTAAACGAAGGTGTTAACTGACAGGAAGCAGTCACCACCATTCTATGACTTATTTGGTAGGTAAAACTCAGGAGGGATTGAACTACTTCAGATTTTGAGTAGCGCAAAGTCCCGGAGTCACGAATAGTCGAATACCTGAAGAGAGAGAGCTCCTTTGTACCTAATCCCAAGGTCCTAGCTCCTAGACATGTGAATTTTATTAAGAAGGGAAGTATTGATATGCAATCCAATGGAATTTTCTACGTAAGAGTTGGAATACTACAAAGACCGGAGTCCCGAAACTTCGAAGTTTTGAAGTAAATGAGAACCGTTATTGTGCAAATAAAAAATGACCGTCTGATATAATATATGCACTTTGGAAAAATACACTTCGAAGGGTCGAATGATTGAAAAGGATGAATGTCTTGAAGGATGAAGTTCTAAAGTAATGATCATCATCCATCTAACAGAAGATCAAATTTCGACCGTTTGATCTACTTCGGTGAAATTTAAAAGTCCACACAATAATTCACCCCCCCCCCCTTAGTGTGGATGGTGTGTTCAACAATTGGCATCAAAGTGGGACTTCACTATAAGCCTAACAATCTTGAAGGAGATCCATGGAAACACATATGGATGGTCAAGCAATGCCCTCTACAAATGAGGTTCCATTCTTTGATGAGACGAATTATTTGGGATGGAGAGTAAAGATGAAAGAGTATTTTAAATCAAAAGGAGCAAGTATTTTTGGACCCATTTCCTCAAACAATATATCCAAGTTTGCAGCCCAAAGAAGAGTAAGGAATAACAATGAAGTGGCATTGAATATTCTTTTCAATGGATTACCGGATACCATCAAATCAAGCATGGGACTATGCACATCCGCCAAGGACTTATGGCTAAAGTTAGAAAATGTGTATCAAATCAAAAGAGAAGACACATAAGACATTCCTATTAAGGATGAGAAGGAAGACTCGACCATCAATGAATAAAAACACTCTCCACAATCTTCCAATTGCAATAATGTTGATGTTGAATGTTCCCCTGCTAGTAAAGAAGAAGATTCAGATACAATATAATAAAGTTATGTTAGAATTTATCCCATGGAATAAGTAGAACACGAATTGTCACAGATTAAAAAGAAAGTTGATTGGGGTTTTGTTAATTATGAATATGACAATAGGTATTCAGACTATAGCTATATTTATGAGTACACTAGAGAATTTCTTGAAAACAATCAAAAGCATATCTTGGAAATAAAGGAAATGCTCAAAGAGAATGAAAATGTCATATATTAGCAATATATTCATTTGGAAGAAAATAAATAAGATATCAAGAGATTAAAGAATGAAATCAGTCAAGCAGAAGAAAAGAAGAAGGAATATGATGAGCTTAGCAGAAGCCTTGCACATCTAGAAGAAATAAGAAAAAGCAATGTCAATCTGAAGACCTAACTTGAAGAAGCCAAAAGAAGAGAGGAGGTAGTGAAGAACCAAATGAACGAAAGGGAAGATTCATGTCATAATATGGAAGCACAAGTTGTGCATCTTAGAAATAAAGTTGAGAAGTCAAACACCCATGTCAAGTTCATGAACAACTCTACAATCCTGGATGAGATCCTGGATAGTCAAAGCTAACCAAATGATAAATCTGGTCTTGGATACAACAAGAAAGAAGTTAGTATTTTGAAACTTGATGAAGGACCTTCATTTGTAAAGGGTAAAAGAATGTCTATTGCAAGTCCTTCATGTTCAAAGAGTGAAAGAAACACTACAATCTTCAGAAGATCAGATCAAGGAAGACATTAAGAAGATACTCCTATGAAGCTTGATGTAGGTCCTTCATTTATAAAAGGTGAAAGAAGGTCTTATGCAGGTATTTCATGTTCAAAGAGTGAAATAAACACTACAATCTTCAGAATATCAGATCAAGGAAGACATCAAGAAGCTACTCCTACACCTTAAAGAAAGTTTAGAATAGAGACACCTTCAAGGAAGAGTCAAAGGGGCAGGTATGAAAGTGTTTTTAATGGGAATTGTTTTTCTTGTAATGAATACTGTCATAGATCCTTGGATTGTAGGAATCATGGAAGAAAATATGTTGGTATATTAAAAAACAATGTAAGATGTTGGAAATGCAATCATGTTGGACATATTGTGGCACATTGTCACACTATGAGATGCTACAGTTGTGGTGGATTTGGCCACAAAGCCTAGGACTGTTGGAACTCGAGGAGATAGTCAATGAGAAATTATTCATACAATATGGAAACAAGAGTAAATGAAACATGGAAGAAATATGAAGTTGCAAGAATAGAAGATCAAAGAACAAAGGCTAAGAGACCAGGACACTCCTAGATGTGGATAACAAAGACTAAATAGGTGAACATGAGTGGAGTTAATTGTTACACAAAGATTTGTCATCATGCAACAAGAAAAATATAAAGTCTCTCAGATGACTTTATAGAATTGTACAATATAAAATCATCATGGATAAATATGGGCACATCTGGTTAGAGATCGATGAGAAGCAATGAACAGGTTCAAGGATAGTTTGTGCAGTGTTCCAGTAGAGTAGAAATATCCACAGTGGAAAAAAAAGGTTGTATACATTGGTGTACATGGAATATTGTAGAGATGAAATATGGAGAGAAACCATCAAGAAGAGTTACCCCTTAGAAACAAAGGGGGGGGAGTAGTCAAATGTAGATAAAGAATATTGACAGGGGGAGTCATCCAGTTCATGAAGAGCATGATTGCATGGGGAGTTACCCGAGGTTCAACAGATTGGTTAGCAGCACGCAGAAAGACAAAGGTTGATCATAGGGGGAGAAAACCTTTTCCATTGATGTCAAAGGGGGAGAGTAACATCATAGGAGAGAAGCATCATCATAAGGGGGATTTTATGTATGAATTTGGTGTGTTTCCATCAATGCCAAAGGGGGAGAATGTTGGACTGTTGGAATTGATGTCAAAGAAGGACAATATGATCAATGATTGGACATAGTATTATGCTAGCATTGATGTCAAGAATATCAATATGGTATTATCATTATATTTCTTTGAGATCCTAAAAGCGCAGGAGAAATAACTTAGTAAGTTGTGTAGAAGACATAGTGCAAGGTGAAAATGAATCTACCTAAAGCTCACGAGAGGTAGTGTATTAGGTTGCATGAGATCAGAGCATGCAAAGAATCCATGTAAAAAAGGAGTAACGAATCATAAGGAATTCAGAGCTTAGGAGGGTTAGCGACTGAAGATCAGTGCATAAAAGAATGCACAAAAAATTATTAAAAGCTCAGGAGAAATAACGATGAACATATAAAAAGGAAGAACGTTAATCGAAGCTCAGAAGAGATAATGCACATGAGCCGTTCATTCTTATTTCAGGACAATCCAGGATTGTTTTATCGAAGTGAAGTCGGAGGTTGGGAAGTATTAAATCTCAAACAACATATCTGAAGAAGGGGATTTGGATGGTTTCCCAGCCGTTAGATCAAGATTTAATCTAGAGTTAAGTATTAGTTGTTGATCTGGAATGGAAAAGTTGAACCTTCAAATCAAAAGGTAGTCAACTCCAACACTGACCACTTCGATGAAAAGGATTCTAGAATAGGTAAAATTACCTAAAGACCGAAGCCCCGGAGTCACGAACTCCTGTTGACCATTGGATCAGGAAATCCCCTCAACCGTTGACATATTTAGAGAACGCAAAGGAAATGTGACAATCAACTCTGGCACTAACCACTCCTGCGAAAAGAGGCCAAGAACATGTAAGTTTACCCAAAGATCAGATACCCAAAGTCCTAAAGTGAATAAGTACCATCCGATCTCTACAATGCATAATGAATGTTGGATTAGGATAGGTGGGTCCATTGGTGGTCAACTCTGGCACTGAGCACTCTGGTGAAAAGAAGCCAAGATTAGGTAAGTTTACCTGAAGGATGGAGCCCAGAAGTCTCGAAGTGAATGAGGGATATCAGATCTGGGCAATGCATAGTGACCATTGGATGAGGTTAGGTGGGTCCAATGGTGGTCAAATTTGACGTTGAACACTTTGAGAAAAAAAGGGTTCAGAACATATGAATTCACCAGAAGGCCAGAGCTCTCAAGTCATGAAGTAAGACACATGGCACACACATTGAGAGACCACTTCATGATAGTCCATGTCAGCAAGATCACATCAACAAGGAAACATGGTGCATTCAGATGGTGACAAGTGTCAAGGTCCAGTTGTAATTTTAGATATACGTAAGTCACAAATCTAAGTGACATGTGGCAGGAACTTGGGAGTCGGAAAGTGCCACATCAACAGTGAATCTAGCAATCTATGTCACTCTGGGAGTATGTCCTTCTAGGATATCTAGTTTCTACTACTAGCAACCACCCGAAGCACCGAAGGATGAAGTCACGAAGTAACGCTAACCTTTGATCTACTTAGGGAGTGGTCTTGACCATTGATCAAGCATAGAGGAAGGATAGAATAAATGGATGTGTTAAGTGATAACAAGTTATCATCTCCATTATATGACTTATTCTGTAGGTAAAACTCCATATGGATTGAACTACTTCAAAGTTTGAGAAGGTCGAAGTCCCAGAGTCACAAATAGTCGAATACCCAAAGAGAAGGAGCTCCTTTGTGCCTAAGCCCACGGTCCTAGCTCCTGGACATGTGAAGGTTATTAAGAAGGGAAGTTTTGATATGAGATCTAGAGGAATTTTCTCTGGAAGAGTTGGAAGACTACAAATACCGAAGTCCCTAAACACCAAAGTTTCCAAGTAAACAAGAACCATTCATCATGCAAATAAAACATGACAGTCAGATATAATATACGTACTTCAGTGAAATGTACTCTGGAAGGTTGAATGATTACAAAGGATGAAAGTACTGAAGGATGAAGTTATGAATATATCACCATTGTCCATCTAACAAAATATCAAATATCAACAGTCCGATCTACTTTGGCGAAATTTACTCCAGGAGGATTGATCGATTGCAAGGGCCGAAAGTCCTGAAGGATGAAGTATCAAAGAACCCGGTTCCATCACCGGTTACATGATAAAGGTAAAGAATAAAAAGGGGATAGAAGTAAACAATCCCTCAGATGTTTGAATACGGTCCCATGTAGAAGGATAGGGATGGAAGAAGAAAGAACTAATAGAATCGAGGATGCAATAAAAGCTTAAGAATAAAATAAAAGGAATGAGATCAAATAAAGAGAAATCGATCCATACCTGTGATTAATTTATGAAAAATAGGTTAGAGGGTTGTTGGAAGCATATGAATGGTTAATACTTATCGTGCCATTTCCAGTGATAGGTGGTATGCCATGTGATTCCTCATGGTTGAGGATATATTAATGTTTAAAGTTGAAAACCCAGAATGATCACGCATTGGTCCCAAAATTGTTGTAAGTGTCAAGTTAGTGGTAACCTGTGGTACAAGTCATCCGTAAACATAAACTAGGGTTGAGAATGAAAGAGTATAAATACAACTATGCTTTATTTATTTTGCAAGTGTGTGAGTGAGTGCATGAGATGGTACAACATATGTGGATCTCCACTTGAGGTCTGTGATTTCGGTGATGGTCATTTGTTTTCACAATCTTGGTACGAATTGTAAAGAGAAGATGAAGTGAAGAAGAGCATAATTCAAGGGAATATGAGGTCTTGATTTAAGGGTGTGAAGTTTGCAGAGGAAGGTTGATGGAGTGTTTGTTTTATTGTATGGGGAGATTCTAGTAACAAGTATTTGTTATAGATCTTTGATTATGAGCTGGAGAATATTCTATGACTAGTTGTACTAGTAGATCAATTCCAATTGGATAGATTGCAATATATCTACAAGTTGAGTCTTTCTTGAGATTTGGTGCTCTCTTGAGAGTTGGTACTCTCCTTGGAGTTGGTTCTCTTTAATTCGGTTGGTGTTGATAAAACCCCTTTCATTGTAGTCACATGTAAAACATAATAAAAAACACTTACACATGCATATGGTGTCTCTTGTGTTGATTGTGATTATGGATTGATTGTTGTTTATTATTAATGGATGTCATTGGTGAATGATTACATGAAATATTACAATGATGATGTGTAATATTATGTTTTGAAATAGTTTCTAACATGCTATGTACATGGGCTATGAAATATTTTCTAACAAACGTATGTACGTGGGATGTAGTGGTGCAGGGCACATACATGCTCTAAAAAATGTTTTTTTAAGAAGATCTCCTCCACACTGCTTTGGCAAAATATGCAAGTAAGAGGGAAAATTCCATGTATGCATGAGTAGAGTATTTCAGGGCTATAAAAGATTCCCCCTAATGTGTGAGGTCAGAAAAAAAAATGATGGCCGAAATACATTACAACATATTCACCAATTTACGAAATCTAGTGAGCCCGGGACCAGAGTTCGAGAGGTTCCATTTGCAAAATAAAAATTTTCTCTTCGAGGCGAGCATACCCATGTTGGGGATGAACTAATTATTGGCTGCCAATCAAATACACTGCAGATCCATGTCATATAACTATATAAAGTTTAGTCACAAACAATACACAACAGATATACATCTCAAAATCAGTTGAAGATATAGAAGTATAGTATCCATATTCAAGAAGCTAGTGACACCTGTGGCTGGAGATAAGGTCTTCATAGCTTGAACAACAACGTTAAGATATTCAAAAACCAGGCAGGAGTATAATGGGAGTGTATAAATCACTACCCTGAGGTCTTCAACAACTTGTTGGGGAAAGACATGAGGATCTCGGTGATCAAGCAGAGAACTTCGTCAATATCAAATCTAGAGTTGACTGGACTCTTGGGATGGTAGACTCATAAAGGTCAAGAGACAAAATGCAGAAAGGATGACTCAGGTTGAGTGAAATTTCCCTTGGAAAAAATCACGAAAGATGATCAGACTTAGGCAACATGACATTGACATAATATTGTGATGTTGGAGGCAACACAAACTCTCCATGTGTTTGGAAAAGTAACCAAATGGAGGAGGACATGGCTCTATGTAGAGAGAACAACTTCCTAAGGTCATACTAGATCCCAATTCTTGACGAATAAAAGAAACGACGTGCTTTGTCCAAGGGAGACTCTTTGTACTGTTGAAAAAATAATGCATATTTCTCGTCCCCTCTTTTTGGAATATTTGATTTTTTTGTCTTTTTCAATTTTTTAAGAGCTTGAAAAAGAAGAAAAGAATGCTATGTTACAAAGGAGGAATGAGTGTCGCAAGAAATCATACTAGTTCCAAGAGAAAGGAACATACTAATGCTCAAAGCAAGCAGACATGTGTAGGAAAATGACACTCGAGGAAAATTCCTCCATGGGTCAAGGTGTCAGGTCACAGAGGCAAGAAGTGCTACAAGGCTTGTGTATAAGGAATGCTTCAAAGGTTCAATTGAGAGAAACATTGAGCAAACATTAGGCCAAATATGCAAATATGAGACCCTCAAATACGATTAAGAAAGACACAATGAGAGCCCTTCGATGTAATTTTTACAAGCCCAGAGAAGGTAAGCTCGGTAGTTTTTTCACATTTAGAGAGTCTGAAAAAAACAAAAAAGAAGACTCCTTGGAGTATGTTGGCATAGGGACAGACCCGGGGTTCAACACTACAACAATGCACCAACAAAAACCTAACTACCAGCCCTTTCGGGAACACCTACGAAGCAAATGAAGTCTCATGCGAGGTAGAGGAATGGGTGGTTGCAGGACTCAGATGTTTGCAACCTTAGCTGGGACACAGATCTATGATTCTAGTATTTAACAGAGCAGTCAGTAGTAAACCTTCATAAATATGTAACCAATATCTACTCTGCAGATAAAACAGAGCATCACAACATTCACCTAGATCTAATGTATCTAAGCACTTAGAATAAGGAATTAGATCAGATCTAGCAAATTCAAGCACTGAGCAAGTTCACAAGGGTCATATCTAGCATCCAAATTCATCATAAACACAAAGTATACGCATATCTATCCATCTGTGTCAAGCACTTAGCAAGAAAAGACATGAAACAAATCAACAAATAACACAAAGTAGAATAACACAGTATTTACATGGTTCACCCCCACCCTGGGGCTACGTCCACCAACTCTTCTTCTTTATTAGATTATTCAATAGGTTACATGCATAGAGCCTGAAAACCCTACTCCACATAGGATAGAATATCTGCGCATCTCGCTAAATCCTTCTTCCTTGCATTACAACACAAAACCCTTCACAGTGTGTTACAACCACTTGCACTTAGCTCTGCAGGTCTCTCACAGTATGCACAAATCCTTTTACAATTCAAAATTGCACTTAGCACAACATCACACAGATGCCTCTTATATATCCTTACATCACCTAGACATCTATTTATATATTACAAAATAGGCCTAAGCATGGGTAAACCCATGGGCCGACATTCCCATACCCGTTACATATTCACAAATCCCAAAAAGGACCATAAAAGGGGATGAGATCCCGCGATCTCCACTTCTTCTTTCCCTCTACCTTCAACAGGCTGTCGAAGTCCCAAAATAGGTCAAATTGACCAAGGATCTCCCAAAAATTGGTCAAGGGCCAACAGAGTACCTTTTTCAGAGAGATTCTAGTCGGTACAAAAAAGGGTTAAACTTGCACTGAAAATACGTCTATTCAAAACCATTTTAACGAGTCTGACAAAGACAAGATCACTCAACAATATTTTCAATTTTAAGGAGTCTGAAAAGAGATTAAATATGGACTCACAACTTTTTTCTGATTTTATTCTCCTTAGCCTGAAAAAGTATAAAAGTCACTGAGGAGAACACTCCTAGTGAGACGAATCTCCCAAGGCGTACCTTTTTCCCCTATAATCTACAGGCTAGAAAAAGGGTTAAACTCATGCTATTAGATGTTATTATGGACCAATTTAACGAGTGTGAAGGAACAAGGTCACTCGACGATCATTTCAATTTTAGGGAGTCTTAAAAGAGCTTAACTATGGACTCCAGGGGGGTTCCTTTTTCGTAAGTAGTCTCCAAGGCCCAAAAAAGGTGATAAACTAGAACCAAGGAGAATGTTCATTTTTTGAATATTTAGTCCCTCGGGCCTGAAAAAGGGTTAAACTTATGCCTGAGAATACTCTTCTAGGGAACCGAAGTTCCTAGAGCATACCTTTATTCATAAAATTATCCATCTGAATTGAAAAAGGGTAAACTACCGCTGGATAGATGTGCCTTCAAATTTGAGTTTTGCGAGTGTGAAGGGAAACAATATCGCTCGACAATATTTTCAATTTTAGAGTGTCTGAAAAGGGATTGAAGAGGACTCCAAGGGGATACTTTTCTAAGTTAATCTAGATGAGATCGAAAAGAATAAATACAGTCTCGTTGGATGTTGCTTTCAAATTTCAAAGTGATCTTGAAAGACAACAAAGCGTGGTCATGAGGGAGTCCCATGGGGTAGAGTCTACACAAACACTAGGAACATATAAAGTGGAAGCTTGAAATAACGTTGAATTAGGATGGTGATTATCAGATGCCATCTCGTCGATAGTGAGAATGATTCCATTGTGAGGCAAATGCATCACCCAGAAGAGTGTAGACACCACAATGTTCATAGCATATAAATAACCACGCCTAAGAATCATATTGAAATCTAATAGGCCTTGCACCACTATAACATCGATCAGGACAGTATTCCCACCTGTTGGAGCCGCCCTTGTTTTTTCACCTCGCGCAATTTTCAAACGTTTGATACTTGACATTTAAAGTTGTTCTTCTTTTCCTTCCGAAATCAAAAGACTCTTAAATCTCGTCATCTGAATAGCAAGGCTTTTTCACTTTCAAACGAACAAATCCATTTTTCTCCAATATGTTTGCCCTTTTTGTTTTATTTTGGAATGTCGCAAGTCGGATATCGCAAGTCGGACATTTTGATTTTTTAATTCACAAGTCCCGAGTCACGAGAATGCGAACTCGGTTCTAATTTTCACCCAAGGCCAAGAATAGTATAAAACCTTTAACCTTTGTTTAGACATCGTCGGGGTTTCGCGCCTCGGCATTCGTCGACCCTAAATTTCTATTTTTACAACCCCGAGAGCCGAGAACGCGATAACCT
Source organism: Picea engelmannii (assembly GCA_009831015.1). NCBI lineage: Eukaryota > Viridiplantae > Streptophyta > Pinopsida > Pinales > Pinaceae > Picea > Picea engelmannii. The sequence continues at coordinate 3,157,663 of ML776768.1, forward strand.
TTTGATAACCTTAGTCAAGAACCAAGGGTAAAAAATTAACCATGGTTAAAACTTGGTTCTCGGCACATCGCCGCTCGACACTTTCTTTCATAAAGTTAAGGTGTCCAAAACTCGGATTCGCAAAGTTGTGTCATAATCATAGAGAGATTAATTAATCACCTAATCTAAGATTTACTTCTCTTAATTCGACCCTTAATTATCGTCGCATCGCGATATCGCGACTCGGCATATCATCCTCCTGAAAGTTTGTCTTCCAATTCCTGAATCACAATATGGCGATTAAGTTAATCATATCATTAAGGATCCGCCAATCATGATTACCATTGATTGCATTAAAATTGGCCCTCGCGGTATCATGAGTTAAAGGGTCAAAATGCGAAAACGAAGTTCGCAGTGCAACGAAAGGTGAGGAAGTTTTTTAAGTCGATAAGGATTGTAATACTTTAAAATTAAATGAAATACATCCCGTGCTTCAAGGTTGGCACACCTCACGAGATATTTATTTATTTACTCTCCATTACCCGAGTACCTATCAAGTCGCCCAATATTCATGACATTAATGAGAAATTAGGGTAAATCCACGAAGAAAATAAGATCGGATTTTTCAATAAATTCGGTTTTATTCGCGATTTGACAGACTTACATCTAAGGTACATGATTTTCAAATATATACGAGATTTCGTTTTATTTTTTAAACATTTCTTATTAACGCATAGAGCTCACCTTTCCCCGAAGATACTCATTCCCGCATGTATACACAGGTCTACTACAGAAGACCAAAACATCAAGCTTCAGCTATGGCACCAAGGAGAGCAGCAAAAGCAAACGTCGAGGTTGCGGCACAGGGTCCGGATAATGTCTCAGATACTTCACCTTGGACGAGTGCCTCAGTATCCACCTGGTCGTCTATTTCAAACATTCTGAAATCCGGGCTCGTAAATTGTTTAGATTCTGATGACGATAACCTTGATATTGTGAAGGACGACATGAACACTAAGTAAAAGACAATTGTTCAGTCGGGAATGCACCTGGTTGCAACTAGACCTCGGTTGCTTCCATACTACGATATGATCCGATGGGCATTGGATCACGTCGACCTATCTTCCAAGACTATCTTAAATGACCAACAGGCCTTGATCGGGACTTTTAGGCCGGAGCATATCCAGTCTATATATAATCTCCCAGCAACTCCTGAATACACATATGGCAAAGAATTCCTAGAAGAATTCAAAAAGAAAGAATGCGTAGAATTTGAAAAAACCATGATAGGCTTGATAAAAGATTGGGTATCGTGTTCCTCGACATTCAGAGTAAACGACAAGGGTGTGTATTCGATTTCTTCTTTGGAGCCCAATTTCATGTATGTGGCGATGATGACCTGTCGACTTTTAGGATGGGAGGATACCGCGCATTTTTACGTCCAGTGGGTACCTCTCATATTTCGGGTGGCAGAAGGTTCCTCATTCAATTGGGCGAAAATGCCCTCTGATAGTTTGTTCAACAGGATTACAGAGTACCAGGAGAAAAAAGCAGCCGGGAAACCATCCGGATTCTACATGTCTGCGTATATCATAGACGCAATATGCTCCCTCACACCTTTCCCTTTAATGAACTGGGCTTGGAGTCCAACCCATGAGAAAAATGTTCATGAGTACCACGATAAGCTGTGGGAAAATAACGCGAACAAGTTTATTTATGAGATTTTTAACCGGGTGGTAGTGCCCCTACACATCACCATTTTTGGTCTTTTGCCACCCCGCATCTCGGATAGCATTGCCGAGAATCTAAGCCATATTGCAGACTGGTACGTAGAGGAAGGATTCTCTTATTTGAGAGTGTTCAGAGCTGCTGTTCCTCCTTCGGCACTACCGCTGTTCATTCCCGACAAGCTATCCTGTCGCGAAATTGCTCGGAAAACAGTAATCCGCGGTGTTATCACTCCAAGAAACCCTTTGTGGTTGCAGAACAAAGGTGCCTGGTAACTTAAGAAATAAATGTTTTTGTATTTTGTAAAGATGGATCAATGGGATAACTCAATTCAACTTATGGCATTCAGACATCAAAGTGATAAACAAATAGACAGTGCTCTCCAATATTGGTTAAACAGTAAGATAGCTTTAAGTGGATGAAGAAAAGATTGCTCATAAACCAGTGCAAAGCAGGGCTTAACAAACAACTAAAGAGACTGATAATAATGTCATGAACCAAACAATAGGATAACAACTATTCAAGGTTGGACAACAATATATCAGTGAAGAAGAAGTATGGAAAACTGCCACCAAAATGGAAAGAAACCTGTGATCTGTATTAGCA
>ML776768.1:3178718-3234009 GCA_009831015.1 Picea engelmannii
AAATAAAATGAAAAATAAGAAATTGTATATATATATAATTGTAAATAAATAAATTTTATTATGAATTTTTGTACATATTTATGTTTTTGCTCGAGCATTTACTTTTAATTTTTGGTTTTCCTTCATAGACTCTCGACGCATTTAAAACCAATTCGTATTTTTTTTTTCAGGATTCCAGCCGTAGGCGAAACTAGCTCAAGACATAAGGTGCAGATCAGTGTTGGAGCTAGGACAACATAAAATAGGTGATACATATGAAAATTCATAGTCCACGAGGAAATTGAAAAGCCAAAGGTGAGTTTTTTCGATACACAAGCCATGAAAGGTTGTTTTAGCAATCTGAGGTAATATTGTTCAAACTGCAATATTAAAGATTAGACTACAGGACTATTTTTGGCTCGATGGTCTTCGTACTAAATTCGAATGATGGATTAACCCAAAATGCAGTCAGTCATAATTTTTGTTCCCAAATGCATTTGAACACTAGTGCAGAACTGTTGTGATCTTTTTGATATTAAACCATTTGATTGTTGCCTTGTTTTCTATTTATTTTGGGGCCTAACTTTAGTGAGTCACTATCTTCCCAAGCCTTTGGGAAGGGATAAAGGGTTTTTCGTCTCAAACCTAAGGGATTCCGAAGAAGACATTAATAAGAAAGATGGTTTTCACAACTACTTGATCCTATGCTAAGCTAAGGAATGCCTATAGCGATCCTAACTTTCCTAGGTTTTTCAATAGCGTCCGGAAAATCAAAGCTTGCTTAAACAGGATGCTCCTTTAAATTTTATTATTTTCCCATGTCTCCCTAAGAACTAAAGGTCTTGTGAGGGTCAAAGGAAGGTTGATACCGAGTAATCAAAATAAGTTGACAGACCTCTGATAAAAAATATTACACAGATCTCAGCCCTGATATAAACTGATTGCTCCCATCTTCGTGTTTTAAAAATAAAATACTGAGACAGGTGGTGAAAGGAAATTCAGAAATGATTGCCCCCACCTAGTCCATTAAGACAATGAAAGGAAATTCAGAAATGATTGCCCTTGTCTTAGCATTTAAACGCATAAATGTTTTCCGAAGTGGTGAAAAGAAATTCAGTGAAAAAGGGTCAGACAACTTCACCGGGGTACTGAACAGGCTCGCTGGCAGTGAAGCAATGTCTGAGAGATCTGTAAGGCTGTTATACATAAAGATCAGTTAACTCTGGTAATCAACACTTTCTGAAAACCGGATCATTTCCCCAAATTCTGACGAGACTCTCCTCTTTTAGATTATATAATATCATTCTTTGATGCAAGCTGAGAATCAAAAGACCTGTTGAATATCCTAGGACAGTTATGACTATCTTGAAGTGTTACCCAAACTTAGTAGTGAGAAAGGGAAAATTGTGAAGGTGACTTCAACTGTTTTTGGAAAGAGTATCTGAGTTCGAAAAAGTTTTTGGGTTACCAAGCGAAAGCTTTTTCCCCCTTTCTCTCTTTTTCCTTGGATTTTTTCCTTGATTTTAGCTTGTGACTCCATTTACCCAATTTTGGCACCTGGTCTACTATTCTTCCCACCTCACAGGGAAGCGAGATCCCTAGTTGGAGCCTATGTTGGAGCCGCCCTTGTTTTTTCACCTCACGCAATTTTCAAACGTTTGATACTTGACATTTAAAGTTGTTCTTCCTTTCCTTCCGAAATCAAAAGAATCTTAAATCTCGTCATCTGAATAGCAAGGCTTTTTCACTTTCAAAAGAAAAGATCCATTTTTCGCCAATATGTTTGCCCTTTTTGTTTTATTTTGGAATGTCGCAAGTCAGATATTGCAAGTCGGACATTTTGATTTTTTAATTCACAAGTCCCGAGTCGCGAGAATGCGAACTCGGTTCTAATTTTCGCCAAAGGCCAAGAATAGTATAAAACCTTTAACCTTTGTTTAGACATCGTCGGGGTTTCGTGCCTCGACATTCGTCGACCCTAAATTTCTGTTTTTCCAACCCTGAGAGCCAAGAACGCGATAACCTTTTGATAACCTTAGTCAAGAACCAAGGGTAAAAAACTAACCACGGTTAAAACTTGGTTCTCGGCACATCGCCGCTCGACACTTTCTTTCATAAAGTTAAGGTGTCCAAAACTTTGATTCGCGAAGTTGTGTCATAATCATAGCGAGATTAATTAATCACCTAATCTAAGATTTCCTTCTCTTAATTCGACCCTTAATTATCGCCGCATCGCGATATCGCGACTCGGCATATCATCCTCCTGAAAGTTTGTCTTCCAATTCCCAAATCACGATATGGAGATTAAGTTAATCATATCATTAAGGATATGCCAATCACGATTACCATTGATTGCATTAAAATCGGCCCTCACGGTATCGCGAGTTAAAGGGTCAAAATGCGAAAACGAAGTTCGCAATGCAACGAAAGGCAAGGAAGTTTTTTAAGTCGATAAGGATTGTAATACTTTAAAATTAAACGAAATACGTCCCACGCTTCAAGGTTGGCACACCTCACAAGATATTTATTTATTTACTCTCTATTACCCGAGTACCTATCAAGCCGCCCAATATTCATGACATTAATGAGAAATTAGGGTAAATCCACGAAGAAAATAAGATCGGATTTTTCAATAAATTCAGTTTTATTCACGATTTGACAGACTTACGTCTAAGCTACATGATTTTCAAATATATACGAGATTTCATTTTATTTTTTAAACATTTCTTATTAATGCATAGAGCTCTCCTTTCCCCGAAGATACTCATTTCCGCATGTATACACAGGTCTACTACAGAAGAGCAAAACAACAAGCTTCAACTATGGCACCAAGGATAGCAGCGAAAGCAAACGTCGAGGTTGCGGCACAGGGTCCGGATAATGTCTCAGATATTTTGCCTCGGATGAGTGGCTCAGTCTCCACCTGGTCATCTATTTCAAACGTTCTGAAATCTGGGCTGGTAAACTATTCAGATTCTGATGACAATAACCTTGATATTGTGAAGGACGGCATGAACACTAAGTACAAGACAATTGTTCAGTCGGGAATGCACCTAGTTGCAACTAGACCTCGGTTGCTTCCATACTACGATATGATCCGATGGGCATTGGATCACGTCGACCTATCTTCCAGGACTATCTTAAATGAATGACAGGCCTTGATCGGGACTTTTAGGCTGGAGCATATCCAGTCTATGTATAAGCTCCCAACAACTCTTGAATACACATATGGCAAAGAATTCCTAGAAGAATTCAAAAAGAAAGAATGCGTAGAATTTGACAAAACCATTCCAGGCTTGATAAAAGATTGGGTATCACGTTCCTCAACATTCAGAGTAAACGACAAGGGTGTGTATTCGATTTCTTCTTTGGATCCAAATTTCACGTATGTGGCGATGATGACCTGTCGACTTTTAGGATGGGAGGATACCGCGCATTTTTATGTCCAGTGGGTACCTCTCATCTTTCGGGTGGCAGAAGGTTCCTCATTCAATTGGGTGAAAATGCTCTCTGATAGTTTGTTCAATAGGATCACAGAGTACCAGGAGAAACAATCAGTCGGGAAACCATCCGGATTCTACATGTCTGCGTATATCATGGACACAATATGCTCCCTGATGCCTTTCCCTTTAATGAACTGGGCTTGGAGTCCAACCCATGAGAAAACTGTTCATGAGTACCACGATAAGTTGTGGGAAAATAACGCGAACAAGTTTATTTATGAGATTTTTAACTGGGTGGTAGTTCCCCTACACGTCACCATTTTTGGTCTTTTTCCACCCCGCATCTCGGATAGCATTGTCGAGAATCTGAGCCATATTGCAGACTGGTATGTAGAGGAATAATTCTCTTATTTGAGAGTGTTCGGAGTTGTTGTTCCTCCTGTCACGAAATTGCTCGGCAAATAGTAATCGACGGAGTGAGCAAAGAACTCAAGGCGTCAGCCAAGAAGGTATGGCCATCTTTCCCTATTCGGCTAAATTCATATTCATTATTAGATTTCGGACACTCTAAGGCCGAGGCTACAGCCTTAGAAGATTTGAGCCTATCCTACATTGAGTACAAAAAGCATGATCCGCAGAGGATCGTAAGCACCCATTTGGGGAATTGTGGATTAAATAAGTTTGAACATGAATTTTCGCGCTCAGATGATGTTTTCCGAGGATCGAGGTCCTATTCGGAGGTGCAATTCCGAATCGGATCCATGGCACCCGCAGACAGAGCTTCTGTTTTAAAATTTTAGGAGCATCGGAAAAGGTGCCTCCCTGTTGTGTTGGGAGGTTTGGGACTTCCCAAAAATAAACAAAAGGAAGTCGAAAGTTCCGAGGGACAAACCTCTAACCCCAAAAAACATCAGGAAGGAGAGCAGGAGAAGAATCTCGGGGCAGAGAAAAATTCTGAAAAGGAGAAAAGCCTCGAGAAGGAGAAAAATCCAGACAAGGAGAAGAGTCCTGAGCAGGAGGAGAGTTCCGAAGAAGAAAATGAGAATACTGACCCTCCCAAAGAGCATAGTCCGGAGGTGCAAATGAAAGACGCAAGCCCACCAGAAACTCAGAATCTTGAAGCAGAGACAAAGATTTATGAATCCCCGAAAGGGCGAGATTCACTCAGCACACCAGGGAAGGGTGCAAAGCAGATCGGGCAACCCATCACCTCTGTCACACCCTTGCAGTTGGCACAGGGAGGTGTTAGCGAGGGATGGATATTTGGTGAAGAGCTAAGACCGATAAGGGCAGAGGAGCTCCCTCCTAGCAAATTCTTCTTTGATGAAAAGAGGAAAGCTATGGTGAAGCGAGAATTTTATCAAGAGGGAGAGTCCACCGTTAAGAAATTCAAAGTGATGACCGATGGGAGAAATAAAAAGAGAGATGAATTTGCCACGGAAATTGCAGGAACGCTAGGAGCATACACAACGGCAAATCAATTCTCGGTCGAAATGTTAAAAAAGCAGCTCAAAGAAAAAAATCGCCTAATCAAGACTCTTGAAGCCAGGGTGGCCTCGGAAGCAGAAAGTGCTAAGAGTCAAGCAAGTGGAGAAATCGAGTTGGCCCGATTAGCCGATAGGAAAGAAATTGAAGTTCTCAAGATCAAGCTGGAACAAGCAAATTCTACGGTCCGAAATGGTCGAGTACAATCGGACCAGCAGAGGGATATGATTACACAGCTACAGGCTCAGTTGGAGGACGCAGAAAGCAAGGCGGTTGACATCGAGATCATTAAATCTCGAGCAACCGATATTCGAAGCAGGATCTCCTCTGCTAAACAGAGCCTGCTAAACAAAATTGGAGAGATTCAAGAAAATTGCTTGTTTATTCATCGAATCTCCGAGAATATGACTAACAAAGAAAGGAACGCAGAAGCTGCTCGGGTTTCTTTCCAGGAGGCAGTAATAGCGACCAACAACAGGTTTTGAGGGCCTCCTGGGCTCACCATTGCCGAACAAACCAGAGGTAATATCTTGCTAAAGAATTGGGAACAGGATATTGCTTTGAGCAAGGAACAAGCTCAAAAAGTGACAAATTTGGAAGAGGTCGTCAATAACATAAATGGTGAGCAGTTAGGGATAGAGATTGGAGGCGACATAGAGGCATTGAGGCAGATAAATATAGAACGGATTTCTCTCAACATAAAAGAGGAGAATGAGAGAAGTTCAACGGAAATCTCCAAGATGGGCAGGGTGGACCCAGCTCAAATCGACAAACCTTTGATTCAACCCAGTGTGAAACTTGGCGCCCTTGAACTTGTTAATATGCAAGTAAATTATAAGCTTCCATAGTTGGCACGAGAGTGATATTTAGCCGAAGCTCGTTGTCAGGCCGAGCCTTCACTGCTTGTCACCCAGTTTGTGGACAAGTGTATAATGTACACTGAATCCAAGCGAGGACAGACACCTAGCACTTCTTAAAAGATAGAATCGATGAAATGGAGTTATCTCGTTCCCCCCAGCTATCAATGCAAAGCCTTCACAGCTTGTATTTCATTTTTTGGGACAAATGTATCATGTGTATTAAATCTAAGCAAAAACAAGCACCTGGTACCTTTTTGAAAATGGATTCGGACAGATGGAGTAATTTGGCTCTTCTGAACCGAGAGGCCAATCTTGTATAAATAGATCACAAAAAGAAGAGAAGAAGGATGGACTTTTTGGTACTAACTGTAAAAGAGTTTTTGCATCAAAGGAGTCAATACAAGAAATTTGAAGATTCTCGATTCTGTCAGGACTGTGTTGCAAGTTTGTTTTGTCATGTTCTTTGTTTCTTTTCATTTTTCTCTACATAATTGACGTGTATCACTGTAATTTAGTACAACCACTACTATGGTGAAAGGTTTGCATATTTTTCTATAATTGTCTCTTGTCTTTCCTCTACACCAGCTATCAGCGGGTGTAAGACCAATTTGCACTTACAGAATTTTATGTTTATTTACACTAGGTCAATTATGTTTATGTCAATTGCTTCTTCTGTGCATACGTGAGTTTTCCACCGACGGGAAGTTTGCATCATCTACAGCTTAATGTTTTCTCCCATCTCACATTATTTTATCAGAAACAACACAGTTACAGGAAAGGGCCTTCAATTTGTATTTTTATTTCGTTTTTCTTCATGCAAAAATTTCTCTTTATTTCGTCCGAATTAAAACAACAAATAAATTCTCTCTTAAAAAAAAAAAAAACATTTCCATACTAGAACTGTTCCTAAATGACTGTCCTTGCAGCAACTCAACCTAATATTCAACCCGGATTATCTAGTCAAATACATATCGCTTTAAACCTCTTAGAAAAAATACTTAAAACTGCGAACACCCGGGATGAATTGGAACAATCATGGGCAGCCATTGAGCATGACATAACTGCTCACGAGCAGTTGGAAGCTAGACGACGAGAACGCAGAAATCTGCTCTAGTTTCTCATACCAAAGGTTAGTATAATCCTTTGTTAACCTTTTGTATACTTTCGAATGCCTTGACACTGTATTTTAAGCCTTAGTACAGACTCAGGAACAACACCACCTAACAAGATAGGTAATTGAGGAAGAACCCCCAAATATTCACTAGGACGTCTATAAAAATCCAACATCTCATGCAAAGCAAACACAAGCTCGGGAGAACCCAAAGCTTTCCAAGACAAGGAGGATAAAACACTTGCAGAGGCTCCTTCATCTACAATACATCGATAAATGTTATTTGAATTAAATTCAACCTTGATTTGAAAGGGTTCAGAGTAAGGAAGACGAGGCTTAACAAGGTCATTCCAATCAAAGGAAACCATCCTAGGGCTTGGAGGGGGTGTGCTCAAAGTGAGCATAATTCCCCCTTATTCTAAAAGTACTGAACTCAAAATTCTAAAAACATAGTCGGTAGACACATCACTCCCCAAGAGAAGAGTGGGATCAGTCAAAGATTACATCGGTGTGAACAATTTATTAGACATGACACTCTCCAAGAGAAGAGTGGGATCAACCGAATATTTCATCGGTATGACCACTTCCTCAACCATTGGTTGAATAGTCTACGTGACTACATGGTCTAAAGGCACCTCACCCCCCATAATAGGAGTGGGATCAGTCGAATATTGCATCGGTAGGACCACTTCATCAACCAAAGGTTGAAAATACTTTGTGGAAACCTCATAAGACTCAGAATCAGAAGATATTGCAGACACAGACCACAATATTCTTACCTATGGAAGGCCAGGGCATAAATGAGTAAGGTGATCTCCCTTGCAAAGCTTACAAGGGAACTTAGGCTTACATCCTATTCGTATAGGTTTCTTAATAGAATCAATGCCCCCAAAATGTCTAGAAGTAGCTGTCTTCACATCTCCAACATGATTTGCATAGGTTTGTGATTGGTCGATAACATAACTGGCAGAGGATACAGACCTATTACTAGTATAACTAGAAGTGACTGGACTTTTTCCCCCAACATGACTTGCAGAGGCTGAGTGTTTGTCTTCAACATTACTTGTAGAGTTTGATGACCTATCTCTAACATGACTCACATAGGTTGGTTTTTTACCCCCAACATGACTTGCAGAGGCTGGGTGGTGGTCTTCAACATGACTCGCAGAGGTTGGTAATTTCTTCTTCCTATTCTTCCTCTTTTTATTTCATTTAGACTTCCGGTTACTAGTAGCTATACTTTCACCAAGGAAGGAAGGAGGAGGAGGAGGAGACTTTCCTAAAAAAGGAACATCAACATGATGCCCATGACATAAGGTTCTTAACTGAGAAGAGTTAAGAGTGTTTGGGACATTTGGAATTGTGCCCAACCAAACCAGTAGTCCCACATTCAACCCAAGAATGTGCAAAGTGGCCATCAAAGGGACACCAATGTTTTTGAAAAAAGGAAAAGCACAAGAATACCATTTTGAAGGGGTTCCTTGGTTGGTAGCATTGGAAATTTTAGCCATGAAGATCTTATGCACAGGTTCTCCCCTTGTGGGATCGTTCAAGTCCGTAAAAGTCTCACACACTGACTTCCAATGAACCAGTATTATAAAAACAACGCCTATAAAGAGGCAGCTCCACATTTCTAAGAGGAAGACTGAAAAGTCCTCGCGAATGACGAAGTGCGAAGTATACCAGTTTAGGTCAGAGACCCAAAGTAATGACTGACTAACTCACTATGGAAAACTAGGGAGCACAGAGAAGATACTAAAAGTTCCTAAAGTAAAATCAAGTAGACAACTAACTAGTGAGAAGGAAATTTATGCCAATCGACACTAGAGAAACTAACTGGTGCAAGTGAAAATTGAACACGGAAGTACCCTTCGGGTATACTCTACAAAGCGCAATCTAATGTCCACCCTAGGTATTGCGATATACCCCTGCAGTCACCTATGCAAGTTTGTAAAATATGGGAAACTGAGTTGCCAACTCCCAATCAGTTACCAAGCGGGTATTGTTGACAGTCAGGCAAATTGTAATGAGAAGGATAACAAGTCCAAAGCCCTTCAAGGGTATTGAGGGAAAATGTTCTGGAATACAATAGAGGATATCGAATGGATTCGAGGTCCATGAATCTCTGTAGGAAAATGCAGTCGGTATTGTTCCCGAGAAAGAACCTCAATATACAATCCCAACTACGTTTAGTCCAGCTTTGGAGGGGTTATCTCCTTTGCCTTTCCTCACTCGGACTCGTGTTTATCCCCTTTGTTAGAGGGGGTTCCCAACTAACTCTTACGAAGTTGGACTTTAAACACTCCCTATTTAAGACTCCAATGTTTTTTTTAAAGTGGCCTTGAAGAGTTTCCTCTCCAAACCCAATTCAAGGCCCTAAAACCCTAAACTAGTTTGTGGACCCTACAAACAGAAAAGTCTAATGTATTTTAGATTAGGTGTTATTTTTCAAGTCTTGATTTACTCACAAGGTATGATAGTGAAACTAATGGTGTTATAAAGAGAATAAGGAGGAGAGAAATAAAGCACTTAAAATAAAAATTACTTCGAATTGAAAATAAAATCTTGTAACTAACTCTTTGTAAACTCAACATTTCTAAATGATATCTCAAGATCTTTCAAATAAAGTAATCTTAAAACTTGATTTTTCTTGACTACAAACTAATTATGTTTCAGGAAATTGAAAAGAACTTGGAAATAAAGACTTTTTTCCTTTTTGCAAATAACAAATTTAACTACTTTACCAAACTGAAATGCAAGATTTTTTTTTTTTTTTTTAAACCGCTTTAAAGAGAAAAACCGAAGTAAATTTTTTTGTTTTTTCAAACAAAGTAAAAAAAGGATAAAAAGAAAACTAAAAAAAAGACTGGTAAATACTTTTAGCCCATTGCGGATCGTAGGGATTCAACCAAGAAACCAAAAGGTAGATCTAAGACACAAAAACTTGCTGAAAAACTTTTTAGGGTAAACATAAGAAGACTAAGGAAACAAGTAAACTGGAACCTATACCCAAGCTATGGCCACAGATAAATACTCGGGATGATTCAAGAAGGCCTTGAGAAGTGTGAACTTTTATCAGGAAAGAGGAATACTCTCTCTTTTTAAAAAAATACTTTTGTGAAATAGAGACGCGATTTGTTGCATCAACAAATTGTGTATGTACATGAGATGTTTAATGTACAGACCACATATGTATGCAGGCTGACCCAAAATAGGGTGTGTACACCTATGAGTCTTTTCAAAAATAGAAAGACAAGGAAGATTTACAGGGAAGGAAAAGCTGGTATGCACCTTGGAGGTGACCATAACCCCTTGACAGACTCAATAAATTTGACTGAAACTCGAAAGGAAAACAAAAAACCAATCTATCATCCCAAAACCCCCTAAAAAACCCTAGAGAGATCCTGAGTATGGTCGCCAGTTCTGCTAGTGGGAAAATCCTCCCTTTAACTATACCAGGGTTTAAGATATAGATAGAGTGAAAGACTGTATAAAATTAAATCTATTTTCTACTCTACCCCAAACATATCAAAACAAATGAAAAGAGAGAAATAAGAGAGAAGATCAGTAACTATACTTTTTATCCCATGTATGGTGATGATCTCCTCAAGATCTGTTGTTCCAATGACTGTACGTCTCCTCCAAAGGCTGACCTGCATTCAAAACTAGGAAAGCAAGGGCTACAATAATGCTATTTTATTCATGAGTTAGGGTTAGATATCAAATGCCATTTATAAATCAAAGAAAATACACAAAAAATCCTCATTTGGGACAGGGAAAAGAGATTCTTTTATTCATCAAACAAAGACTGAAACTTACAATCTGTGTCAGCCACTGTTATGTGAACCTGGTCTGGTATCCTCCTTACAATGCTCCAAGTGCACCTTTAATAGGCCTCTTCTCTCAATATTCTGATCAAATCAAGGGAAGGGAATGGGTTGAATGGAGGAAGAAGCCAAGAATAGGTAAGTTTACATGAAGGATGGAGCTCGGAAGTCCCAAAGTGAATGAGGGACATTAGATATGGGCAATTCATAGTGACCATTGGATGAGGTTAGGTGGGTCCAATGGTGGTCAACTTCAGTGCTTATCAATTTGATGAAAAAGGGTTTAGAACATATGAGTTCACCAGAAGGACGAAGATCGTAGGTCACAAAGTAAGACATGTCGCACACACATTGAGATCCCACTTCATCATAGTCCACGTCAGCAAGATCAAATCAGCAAGGACACGTGGTGCATTCAGATAGTGACAAGTGTCAAGATCTAGTTGTAATTTTAGATATACATAAGTCACAATTCTAAGTGACATGTGGCAAGAAATTGGAAGTCGGATAGTGCCACATCCGCAGTGAAGTTAGCAAGATATGTCACTATCAGAGTATGTCCTTTGAGGATATTCAGTTTATCCTACCAACAACCACCCGAAGCGCCAAAGGCCAAAGTCCCGAAGTAACACTAACCGTTGATCTACTTCGGGAGTGGTCTTAACCGTTGATCAAGCATAGTGGAAGGATAGCGTAAACAGATGCATTAACTGATAGCAAGTGATCATCGTCATTGTATGACTTATTATGTAGGTAAAAATCCATATGGATTGAACTACTTCAAAGTTCAAGTAGGCCGAAGTCCCAGAGTCACGAATAGTCGAATACCCGAAGAGCAGGAGCTCCTTTGTTCCTAAGCCCATGGTCCTAGCTCCTGGACATGTGAAGGTTATTGTTATCGGACAAATCGGTAGGTGCGGACACTAACTAATCTCCCTAGATCCACCTATATCTAGAACAAAACACACCAGAACATGACGCTTTCCTTAAGTTTTAAATATTGAATTTACTAACCAAAGAGGGATGGGTGACATACCGTTTAAATGTCGCTTCCTCTCACCATCACCATCCTAGCTCTGTTTCAACGCTCATATAATGATGATCCCGCAAAAGAATGCAACCAACCAAAGTGATAGAAATAACATAAACTCAATATAAACCTATGTATGTGATCAAGGAATCATACAATAAAACACAACAAGCTTTATAAGAAAGAATCATATTACTGTATCATATTAAATGTGAAAGAGAGATTACAACCATGGCCTTGATGTCATAAGGTCCCTTCCAACTGTCCTTTATTCCCCATACACTTTCACTCCAAGAATTCTAAGAGCACAGATCTGATAATATTCACAATCTATCTTGACAAAGTGGCTCACCTAGCCAAGCTAAAAATCTCCAAAACTCAATCCAATCCAAGCTAATCCCAAAAGCTCCAAAGCTAACAAAAGCTAACTTTCTCCATGATAAATTATCTCCTTTTATAAGTTGAAGACTATAAGGTGAGGAGGTTAGGATGATCCCACTAAATCGTGAAAGCGAGTAAGATCCAAACCATTTGGATGCCACCTCACCATAGAAGTTTCTCCTTCTAGAAGATTCAAGAAAACACTTGTTTTTCCCACGTGTAGGCATTCTCGCACCCTGCCTATAGAGAAACCTGTGAACATCTCGCACCCTAGCTGTGGTGCAACCTGCGAGAATCAGGCATTCTCACATCCTGCCTATATAGCAACCTACGAACTTCCTTTTTTACAGGGCTTTTACAAAGGAAAATGCAACTTCTTTTCTTAGGAAAAGTTCTTCTCCCTTCTTTGTTCAGGAGCTCAGGCCACTGACCCCTCTGAAGGTAACAGATAGGTTTACATCATTAATGGTCATAGGGATGATGAAAATAATGTGTAACATTATTAAGAAGGGAAGTGTTGTAATGAACTCTGGAAGAGTTGGAAGACTGCAAATACTGGAGTACCTAAATGCCAAATTTTCGAAGCAAATGAGAACCATTCATCATGCAAATAAAACATGACTGTCTGATATAATATACGTACTTCGGTGAAATGCACTCTAGAAGGTTGAATGATTACAAAGGATTAAAGTACCGAAGGATGAAATTCTAAAGTTATGACCATCATCCATATAACAAAAGATCAAATATTGACCATACGATCTACTTCGGTGAAATTTACTCTGGGAGGATTGATCGATTGCAAGGGCCGAAACTCCCAAAGGATGAAGTATCATACAACCTAGTTCCAACAATGGTTACATGATAAAGGTAAAGAATAAAAAGGGGATAGAAGTAAAAAACCCCTCAGATGATTCACTACGGTCCCATGTAGAAGGATAGGGATGGAAGAAGAAAGAACTAATAGAATTGAGGACGCAACAAAAGCTTAAGAATAAAATGAAAGACATGAGACCAAATTAGGAGAAATTGATACCTATGATCAGTTTATGAAAAATAGTTCACATGGTTGTTGGAAGAATATGAATGGTTTATACTCATCGTGCCATTTCCGGTGATAGGTGGTATTCCACGTGATTCCTCACAGTTGAAGAGATATTAAGGTTTAAAGTTGAAAACCCGAAATGATAATGCATTCGTCCCAAAATTGTTGTAAGTGTCAAGTTAGTGGTAACCTGTGGTACAAGTTGGCCCTAAAAATAAACTAGGGTTGAGCATGAAAGAGTATAAACACAACTATGCTTTATTCATTAGGAAAGTGTGTGAGTGAGTGAATGAGATGATACGACATATGTGGATCTGCACTTGAGGTCTGTGATTTCGGGGATGGTGATCTATTTTCACAATCTTGGTATGAATTGTAGATAGAAGATGAAGTCAAGAAGAGCGTAATTCAAGGGAATATGAGGTCTTGATTTGAGAGTGTGAAGTTTTCAGAGGAAGGTTTATGGAGTGTTTGGTTGATTGTATGGGGAGATTCTAGTAATGGGAATTTGTTGTAGATCTCTAATTATGAGTTGGAGAATATTCTATGACTAGTTGTACTACTAGATCAATTCTAGTTGGATAGATTGCATTCTATCTGCAAGCTAAGTCTTTCTTGAGAGTTGGTTCTCTCTTGAGAGTTGGTACTCTCCTTGGATTTGGTGCTCTTTACTTCAGTTGGTGCTGATGAAACCCCCATGATTGTATTCATATGTAAAGCATAACAAAAAACACGTACACATACATATGGTGTCTCTTGTGTTCATTGTGCTTATGGATTGATTGTTCTTTATTATTGATGAATGTCATTGGTGAATGATTACATGAAACCTTACAATGATGATGTGTAATATTATGTTTTGAAATAGTTTCTAACTTGATGTGAGAAAAAGTTGTAAAAGTCCACACACTAATTCACCCCCCCTCTTAGTATGGCTAGTGTGTTCAATAGAGGGAAGAATTACATTCTAGATTGAGTCAGGAGGTTCATTATATTCCCATGATGTGCTTTACATACCAAGTTTGAAGATAAATTTACTTTCAGTTTCATCATTTGGGACAGGGAAAAGAGATTATTTTATTTATCAAACAAAGACTGAAACTTACAATCTATGTCGGCCACTGTTCCACGAACCTAGTCTGGGCTCCTCTTTACAATGTTGTAAGTGCACCTTCAATAGCCCTCTTCTCTCAATATTATGATCACCTCAAGGGAAGGGAATGGATTGAATGGAGGAAGAAAAGGATGATGAGGAAATGTTGAGTCAATATCTCACGAAAGGTAGCAAAGATTGGGCAAGGAAAGGAAGTGAAATTGGGCAGAGTTTCACTTTTCTTATGCTTGGATATTAAATGAGACCCCAACACCTCCTTTTATATGACAAAAGGATGGTTATTCGGTTGGGTGACGGTCTATACTAGGTGAATTGGTTTTGAAACCTCCAATAGCCCATGAATTTCACCAAATTTCTTACAAATTTTGATTTTTGCAAGTTTTGCAAGCATACGCGGGCTTTTTAGTGTGCAACAAGTGTATGCACATAGTTTGTCTAGTATTCAACAAGCATATGTACGTGATCTATAGTGGTGCAGGGCGTAGACATGCTCTAAAAAATGTATTTTTAAGAAGAGCTCCTCAACAGTTCTTGGTAAGATATGCAAGTAAGAGGGCCAATGCCATGTATGCATGAGTAGGGAATTTTAGGGTTATAAAAGATGCCCCCTATTGTGTGAGGTCAAAATAAAAAATGATGGCTGAAATACATTACCACATATTCACCAATGTTCGAAATCTAGTGAGCTCGGGACCAGAGTTCAAGAGGTGCCATTTGCAAAACAACAATTTTCTCTTCGAGGCGGGCATACCCATGCTCGAGATGAACTAAACCTTGGATGTCAATCAAATACACTGCAGATCCATGTCATATAACTATAAAAAGTGTAGCCGCAAGCAATACACAACATATATACAACTCAAAATCAGTTGAAGATATAGAAGTATAGTATCCATCTTCAAGAAGCTAGTGACACATGTGGCTGGAGATGAGGTCTTCATAGATCGAGAAACAATGCCAAGATATTCAAAAATCAGGTAGGAGTATAATGGGAGTGTATAACTCTCTACCCTGAGGTCTTTAACAGCTTGTCGAGGAAAGACATGCAGATCTCAGTGATCAGGCAAAGAACTTCATCGATATCAAATCTAGACTTGACTGGACTCTCGAGATGGCCGAATCATGAAGGTCAAGAGACAAAATGCAGAAAGGTCGACTCAGGTTGAGTAGAACTTCCCTTGGACAAAAGAACAAAATATGATCAGACTCATGCAACATGACATTGACATGAGTTTGTGTTGGAGGCAACACAAACTCTCCATGTGTTTCGAAGAGTAACCAAATGAAGGAGGACACAACTCTATGTAGCGAGAAAAACTTCATAAGGTCATACTAGATCCCAATGCTTGATGAATAAATGAAAGGATGTGCTTTGTCCAAGGGAGACTCTCTGTACTGCTGAAAAAAGAATGAATATTTCATGTCCCCTCTTTTTGGAATATTTGTTTTTTTTGTCTTTTTCCAATTTTTAAGAGCTTGAAAAAGAAAAAATAATTCTATGTTACAAAGGAGAAACGAGTGTTGCAATAAAGCATACTAGTTCCAAGCACAAGGAACATACTAATGCTCAAAGCAAGGAGACATGTGCTCAAGGAAATAAGTGCTACAAGGCTTGCATATAAGGAATGCTTCAAAGGTTCAGTTGAGAGAAACATTGAGCCAACATTAGGCCAAATATGGAAAGATGAGACCCACAAATGCAATTAAGCAAGACAAAATGAGACCCCTTCTATGTAATTTTTATGAGCCCAGAGAAGGGAAGCTCGATAGTGTTTTCATGTTTAGAGAGTCTGAAAAAAAAACAAAAGAAGACTCTCGGGAGTACCTTTTTTGGAGAGAGTCTAGTTGGTTCGAGAAAGGGTTAAAATTGCACCGAAAATATGTCTATTCAAAACCATTTTAATGAGTGTGACAAAGACAATACCACTCGGAAATATTTTCAATTTCAAGGAGTCTGAAAATAGCTTAACTATGGACTCACAAGCTTTTTATGAGTTCCTTAGCCCGAAAAATTACAAAAGTCACCGAGGAGAACACTCCCAGTGAGATGAATCTCCCGAGGCATACCCTTTTCCACTATAATCTATAGGCTGGAAAAAGGGTTAAACTCATTCCAGTAGATGTTCTTTTGGACCAATTTAACGAGTGTGAAGGAACAAGGTCACTCAACGATCTTTTCAATTTTAGGGAGTATAAAAATATCTTAACTATGGACTCCAGGGGGGTTCCTTTTTTGTAAGTAATCTCCAAGGCCTAAAAAAATGTGATAAACCAAAACCAAGGAGAATGTTCCTTTTTTGAAGATTTAGTCCCTCGGGCCTGAAAAAGGTTTAAAGTTATGCCTGAGAATACTCTTCTAGCGAACCGAAGTCCCTAGAGCATACCTTTATTCATAAAATTAGCCATCTATACTGAAAAAGGGGTAAACTACCACCAGACAGATGTGCCTTCAAATTTGAGTTTGGTGAGCATGAAGGGAAACAATATCTCTCCACAATATTTTCATTTTTAGAGAGTCTGAAAAAGCCTTAAATAATACTCCAAGGGGCTACTTTTCTCAGTTAATCCAGACGAGATCGAAAGAATAAATGCAGTCTCATTGGATGTTGCTTTCAAATTTCAAAGTGAGCTTGAAAGAAAACAAAGCGTGGTCATGAGGGAGTCCCTTGGGGTAGAGTCTACACAAACACTAGGAACATATAAAGGGGAAGCTTGAAATAACATGGAATTAGGATGTTGATTATCATATTCCAGCTGGTCGATAATGACAATGCTTCCATTGTGAGGGAAATGCATCACCCGGAAGAGCGTAGACACCACAACGTTCATAGAATATACATAATCATGCCCGAGAAGCATATTGAAATCTAATAGGCCTTGCACCACTATAACATCGACGAGGACAATATTCCCACCTAACGAGATAGATAATTGAGGAAGAACCCCAAAATATTCACTAGGACGTCTATCAAAATCCAAATTCTCATGCGAAGCAGACACAAGATCGGGAGAACCCAAATATTTCCAAGCCAAGGAAGATAAAATACCTGTAGAGGCTCCTTCATATACAGTACATCTATAAATTTTATTTGAATTAACTTCAACCCTTATTTGAAAGGGTGCAGAAAAAGGAAGACGAGGCTTAACAAGGTCATTCCAATCAAAGGAAACCATCCTAGGGATTGGAGGGTGTGTACTGGAAGTGAGCGGAATTCCCCCTTGTTTTGAAAGTAATGAACTCGAAATTCTAAAAACATAGTCGGTAGACACATCACTCCCCAAGAGAAGAGTAGGATCAACCGAATATTTCATTGGCATGACCAATTTAGTAGACGTGACACTCTCCAAGAGAAGAGTGGGATCAGTCGAAGATTGCATCAGCGTGACCACTTCCTCAACCACTGGTTGAATAGGCTACGAGACTACATGATCTAAACACACCTCACCCCCCAAAATAGGAGTGGGATCATCCGAAGATTTCTTTGGCAGGACCACTTCATCAACCAAAGGTTGAAAAGACTTTGAGGAAACCTCATAAGACTCAGAATAAGAAGATCTTGTAGATAGGGACCACAATCTTCTTACGTCTGGAAGGCCAGGGCATAAATGAGTAAGGTGATATCCCTTGCAAATATTACAAGAGAACTTAGTCTTACATCCTTTCTGTCTAAGTTTCTCAATAGAATCAATGCCCCTAACCTAATTAGCAATAGTTTAATGCACATATCCAACATGACTTGCATAGGTTTGTCATTGGTTGATAACATGACTCACAGAGGATACAAACCTATTACCAGTACGACTACTATAAGTGACTTGAATTTTTCCCCCAGCATGACTTGCAGAGGCTGAGTGTTGGTCTTCAACATGAGTTGCAGAGGTTGATGACCTATCTCCAACATGACTCACATAGGTTGTGTTGTTCCTGAGTTTATACTTTAAGGCTCTAAAGTATACTGTCAAGGAATCTGAAAGATAGAGGAAAATGAGGACAAAAAAGATAATTAATTAAAAGATAAAGATTAAAGTTGGTTTCTCAACTGTCTCTGTCGGAATTCCCAGTTTTCCTGAACGTTGATATCTCTCTCAATTGCTTCCCATGAACGTTCTAACTCATCCCGGTTATTTTCTATTTACAAGATGGTGTTGAATAAATTTAGGGAAATACTTGATCTGATAATAGAAGGCTGACATGTTATGCTATGAAAGAACCCCTACTTCATTAAAATAAACTTTACAGGACCTTGCTTCATGTGTTATAAATATGCAATATAACCTTATGTGTTAAGTTCATGCTTCTTCCTTTAACTGTTTATGTATGAGGAAATGTTCTTGTAAATGGTTAAATATGTACTTCAAATGAATATGCAGCAACAATACTTGCAGCAAATAAACCATCAAACGCACAACAAGAAGAACATGATAAAGGAGTTCACCCCCCTACGGGCTACATCTCCTTGAGCCTCCATAATGGACTTGGCTCTCTGGGATTAATTATTCAAAAGTTCTTTTACAAGTTTCTGCTCAACTCCAATGGAAAAACAAACTGTACCATTGATATCAGAACACATAAAAACCCCAAAAATGACTAATAGAACTCTGAAAACGGATCATGGCTCATCCGGGCATGACCTCTTCTACATGTGGCCATAAGCTTCCCTGAGCTTCTCTTTGGAAAAAACACCTGTAAAATTCCTCAAAAGCCTCTGAAACCTGTCCCAATGTGTTCAAAGCATAGCAATTAGACAAACATGATATTTAAATCATAGAAAATAGACATAGGCTCACCAAACCATGTCCTCGATCAAAGAGGGCTTCAAGCTCCCTGGAGCTTGCTGAAACTTCAATGGTGAAAAACTTTTTGAAGAAGTCTTCAAATGGCTATGAAAATAGCACCAATGGATCCAGCACATCCAAAAACCCCTGGCTGGGCTTTTACGGCACCCCAATCGGCCAAACGATGAAGAAGTTAGGCCTCCTCCATTTTCCTCCTTCAAGCTTTGTTGGAACTGGCTCTACAAAACGCACCTCTGTGTGCATGAACCTGGAACACGCTCCAAAACGCGCGTTTAAACCCATCACCGAGCGGTTCTGAATAACCGTGCAAACTGTAGGATGGTTGGGGCGCCTCCAGCCCCCAACCGCCTAACTCTCGGGCATATGGTCCATAGAACCGTGCGCCTGTTTGAAAAGGTCTAACGACCAAACGGTTTCAAAAAATGGTCCCCGCGCTAAAACTTCGGTCATATGTAAAACTGTGGGTATGTGGGTTAAAACCCCATGCAAATATACAACCGTTTGAAACCCAAACAAAATCCGGCGCGCATTGTTTAATATGTGGTTGTATAAACTATGGGTTGAGTTTTAAAATCCGCGCCCAAATATTATAACCACACATATGTGTATACATATAACAAAATTAAAACATGAGTTATGTTTTAAACCCCACGCACATTCAAATCATATGTCGGGCCATATGTTCATATGGGTATTACAATAGAACCTCGGGTCGGGGCTAAGCCTCAGCCCGACCCCCCTTTCCATTCAAACAACACATGACTTTAAATATTTGTGCGTTGACATATCAAACAAGGAACACAGGTCGGCCTATTGGTTAGCAGAAATATGCAAAGTCATAAGGTGGAGGAGAGGTCCGGGGGTCGAACCCCGCGGCCTCCAAAGCATTTTACACATGAACCCAATAACAAATCAACGAGTGACACGTGGCACCAATGAATTGGGCCACATGTCCTTATTTCATTGGCTATCCAATGACACGTGTCAACATCGTATTCACCAACAACTGTTCAATGAAAATGTGCCACATCACCCACCTGCCACCTCAACTGTACATTTGCCACATCATCATGATGGTACGGCCCTCCACGTGGCCGTATGGACTGTACGGACAGGTACAGTCAGCATCCCAAATTTTTCCCTGTTTGGCTCGACGAACAGATCGTGATATCTTCTCCATACGGACTCCGTTTGAGAAAGTAAATATACCGCCGGAATCAGGAAGACGAGACAGACGCAATGGCACTATTTTCGTCGCAATAAGAGCACTTTGAAAATTGAGCAAATTTTTGCCCCCTGGTCCAGATTTTGATCACACCTTCCCACTGAAAAGCTTTTGGACCCACAAAAGCTTATCTGTCTGCTTTCAAGTCATATCAAAATCTTTTCGAAAATCACCTGAATACTCTGACATGCCCTGCACTGCAACTGGATATGTCCTTCAACCACTGCTCTCTGGCTGCTGCTGACCCACTGCTCTCTCTGTGCTTGGAAGATTGCCAACCTTCCCACTGAGAATCAAGTCCCTCTTTCGAACTCTTTGGCGTCAACAAAATCAACTCTCCAATGGCTGCAAAAACTTCCTGCGACATCTTGTCACAAGCCAAGAAAAACATCAATCTTGAAAACCAATTATACAAGACTGAAAAATGATGCCAACAAAAACTTTTGTTCTTCAAACAAACTGTCGCATCTCGTACTTCATCAAAAGTACATGGTGTTTTCAAAATCAACTTTCAAGTCAAGAAACACCATTGACTAAACACAAGTCGAACAACACGATCGACAAAACTTAGTCATCAGAAAATCATCAACACCAGTCGAGACTCATTCAAACATCATATTGACCTTCCTATAAATGCACACATAACGCTGAAAGTGCATTTACAATCAGAAAAATGCAAGTGTTACTTGCTTAAGAAATCCAACCATTTCTTACCAAACCATATGAACGGTGACTTTTTTTGCAGAACATTGTCCTCTTGTGAATCATCTTGACTCACATCAATGATGGAATCTCCACTTCCATTCTTGTCAATCTTCTTATCCAACTGCTTCTGAGGCTATGGACAAATAGTTGGATGCAACGTCCAACATTGGTCAACAAGATGACCCCGCTTCTGACAATGAGT
This sequence comes from Picea engelmannii, assembly GCA_009831015.1. Classification (NCBI taxonomy): domain Eukaryota; kingdom Viridiplantae; phylum Streptophyta; class Pinopsida; order Pinales; family Pinaceae; genus Picea; species Picea engelmannii. The sequence continues at coordinate 3,199,923 of ML776768.1, forward strand.
GCAAACCTTTTGCATCCTCCTTTCACGCTGCCTTTGCTTAGAAAGTTTCCTGAAAGCGGTTAATCTTTTCCAACACTTTGAAACATGATGGTTATACAAACCACAATATGTACAAGGATTCTTTCTTCCAAATTTATCATGCTTAACATAATCAAATGCAACTGAATGATAAGCAGAATGATACCTTGAACATTCACCTTTATCGCCTCTGTGAGGAGGTGAATCTAAAGAGTTACAGGCTCTCCTTTGAAGACCATCAACAGTGTTCTTGTCCTCATCACTGTCACAACTACTTTTGCATTCATCTTGAATACAAGCCTTGTATGCTGAAGAGAATGAACTTTCAACAAAAGTTCTCGAACTTTCACCTTTAAAGCCTTTCTGAGGAGGTGAACTCGAAAAAAAACTTATCCTTGGAACCTTTTCCCTTGTCTCCTCGACTTTGGGATTTCTTCCATTCCATTGTTCATATCCAATACCACAAAACTTAGGTCTCTCTTCAACAACAATAGGCGCAATAATGCCTTGTGCATGCTTACCAAAACATTCATCTTTAGAGGAATTAGAAGATAAACTAATACTGCATACCTTATGTTCATGCATGTACTTGGTAAGGGTTTCCTTTGCCTCATGGAGTTGATTCTCCATCTCATGCAACCTTTGCAAAAGCTGGTCTTTCTCCTGCTTCATGACCATCAACTGTTCTTCAAGAAGAATGTTATTATCATACATCCATTTCATCAAATCTTTTATAGTTACCAACTCTTCTTTAGATAATGAAAATGTATGAGAACTATCACTACTTGAAGCTTCTGCCATCTTTGCAAATTCCAACACAAAACTTGCACAAAAACCAATAGCTAAATCTCAAGCTATCAATGGCAAACACATGAGAAAAACAAACTATGCTCTGATACCACCTGATCTGATAATAGAAGGCTGACTTGTTATGCTATGCAAGCACCCCTACTTCATTAAAATAAACTTTACAGGACCTTGCTTCATGTGTTATAAATATGCAATATAACCTTATGTGTTAAGTTCATGCTTCTTCCTTTAACTGTTTATGTATGAGGAAATGTTCTTGTAAATGGTTAAATATGTACTTCAAATGAATATACAACAACAATACTTGCAGCAAATAAACCATCAAACGCACAACAAGAACAACATGATAAAGGAGTTCACCCCCCTACGGGCTACATCTCCTTGAGCCTCCATAATGGACTTGGCTCTCTGGGATTAATTAGTCAAAATTTCTTTTACAAGATGATGCTCAACTCCAATGGAAAAAGAAACTGTACCATTGAGATCAGAACACATAAAAACCCCAAAAATGACTAATAGAACTCTGAAAACGGATCATGGCTCATCCGGGCATGACCTCTTCTACATGTGGCCATAAGCTTCCCTGAGCTTCTCTTTGGAAAAAACACCTGTAAAAGTCCTCAAAAGCCTCTGAAACCTATCCCAATGTGTTCAGAGCATAGCAATTAGACAAACATGATATTTAAATCACAGAAAACAGACATAGGCTCACCAAACCATGTCCTCGATCAAAGAGGGCTTCAAGCTCCCTAGAGCTTGCTGAAACTTCAATGGTGAAAAAATTGCTGAAGAAGTCTTCAAATGGCTATGAAAACAGCACCAATGGATCCATCACGTCCAAAAACCCCTGGCTGGGCTTTTACGACACCTCAATCGGCCAAATGATGAAGAAGTTAGGCCTCCTCCATTTTCCTCCTTCAAGTTTTGCTGGAACTGGCTCTACAAAACGCACCTCTGTGTGCATGAACCTGGAACACGCTCCAAAATGTGCGTTTAAACCCAGCACCGAGTGGTTCCGAATAACCATGCAAATTGTAGGATGGTTAGGGCGCCTCCAGCCCCCAACCGCCTAACTCTCGGGCATATGGTCCATAGAACCGTGCGCCTGTTTGAAAAGGTCTAACGACCAAACGGTTTCAAAAAACGGTCCCCGCGCTAAAACTTCAGTCATATGTAAAACCGTGGGTATGTGGGTTAAAACCCCATGCAAATATACAACCATTTGAAACCCAAACAAAATCCGGCGCGCAATGTTTAATATGTGGTTGTATAAACTATGGGTTGAGTTTTAAAATCCGCGCCCAAATATTATAACCGCACATATGTGTATACATATAACAAAATTAAAACATGAGTTATGTTTTAAACCCCACGCACATTCAAATCATATGTCCAGCCATATGGTCATATGGGTATTGCAATAGAACCTCGGGTCGGGGCTAAGCCTCGGCCCGACCCCCCTTTCCATTCAAACAACACATGACTTTAAATATTTGTGCGTTGACATATCAAACAAGGAACACACGTCGGCCTATTGGTTAGCGGAAATATGCAAGGTCATAAGGTGGAGGAGAGGTCTGGGGCTCGAACCCCGCGGCCTCCAAAACATTTTACACATGAACCCAATAACAAATCAATGAGTGACACGTCGCGCCAATGAATTGGGCCACGTGTCCTTATTTCATTGGCTATCCAATGACACGTGTCAGCACCGTATTCGCCAACAACCGTTCAATGAAAATGCACCACATCACCCACCTGCCATGTCAACTGTACGGTCGCCACATCATCATGATGGTACGACCCTCCACGTGGCCGTACGGACTGTACGGACAGGTACAGTCAGCATCCCAAATGTTTACCTGTTTGGCTCGACGAACAGATCTCGATATCTTCTCCATACGGACTCCGTTTGAGAAAGTAAATATACCACCGGAATCAGGAAGTCGAGACAGACGCAATGGCACCATTTTCGTCGCAATAAGAACACTTTGAAAATTGAGAAAATTTTTGCCCCCTGGTCCAGATTTTGATCAATACTGGATTAATCCGAAATACCGGGTTCGACATTAGGTTTCCTTGTAACTGGTACTATCATGAGGGATATAAGGTAAGGGAGATATAGATCTGTATTTTCTTTTTAGGATTTGTTATCTCTAATTTACAATGTAAAGAGAACGATTTTAAAACACGAATTAACGAGACGAGTGAATCAAAGGTCGTTTCTTGTATCTGAGTTAAAACTTAAAGAAAGGGAAACATGTATGATATGAGGAAAAACATAAAACTAGTAACAAGGTGAGGCATCAATTTAAGAGGAATCTCACGTTGTAATAGGATACTATGAAGCGAGGAAAATATTAATGAAGCATATGATGTTGTAATCCATACATTTGCAGGTCTTGTATCAGTTGATAACCAATGCAGAGGAAAAACTGTAAATGATCAAAATGACAAGCATAATTTATTTCCACATTAGAGGTTGTACTAAATTGTATCCAAGCATTCATTAATAAAACACATAAAAGAAAGATGAAAAGATAGGGGAACACATAACTCAGACTTGAAAAACTCTAGATTCTTCAATCTGCTTTTCTATTAATTCATAATTTCTTTTGATGTCTTCATCACAATGTCCTTTTTTAGAGAAGGAAAAAAGCCTTTTGTCAGTCTTATCTCCTTTTATTTATACAAGATCATCACTACTTGATCATTAGCGATCTCCTATTTTTTAGGGAAAAAGAAGGAAAAATAGTTACAAAACTGCAACTCTAACCATTGCATGATTAGCATTTCATTGGTTTATCACTTCTAAAGTATAATACTTTGAATGATACTTCACTGCTTAGTTGAAGTCTCTCCCTCTTTTGAAGCTATACATTCAACACACTTCTCTAAAAAATGAACAAAAATTATGGGTGGTGTCAGGAGATCTTTAGTTTCAAATAGATAAAACTTTATTTGTATATTTGGAAACTGATCTTCAAAACCTTTATCAGCAGACCTGATCACTTGCAACTTTAAATTACTCTATACCAACCATCTGTCTATTTGATTGGTATTGATTTCGCTCAACTGTAAAATTTATACATGAACCTCCTGTAAGCTCTCTCTGTAGTCCAATTGTTGTTTCACAATGTTTATCTGCCCTAGTTGTCCAGAGCAGTTATTTATTTAAAATCCTAATGCTTGCTTATCCAAAGAATCAAATATTCCCTCACAGTCGTCTTTGATTTCTTTGACTATCTTCTTGTTTTAAACTATGTTCATTTCCCATGCCTTGAGCATGATGTCTCCTCGTATCTGTTTTGTGACAGAAAGTTTTAAATCTTTGCACATATCCCTATTCACTGAACATGCTACTGCTTTCTGAAGGGTATTCCTTGCTACTTTCACCTCTTTTTCTAGTAAAATAATATTATCAAGGGATCTGCTTACCTCTTCAAAATAATGATGGATGATATCTATTTTGGAGATCAATTTTTGTTGTTTAACCTCTATCTTTGTATGGGCTTCTAACGAGAGGGTTTTAAAATCCTTTAAGTCCATGACTCGGCCTTCTATCAAACTCAATTTAGCCTGTAACTATTTAACAAGCTCACTTTGCTGAGTAACCTACCTTACTTGCTTGTATCCTCTGGTTCATTTCGTCCAGGCTAGTTTTGAGTGACTGGATTTCTTGCCTTTCAGCAGCTCTGGCCTACTCCAGACTTTTATTCACCTCTTCTCTAATGTTTTTCTCAGCATTGTTCAATTGATCCTGTAGTTGAGCTATCATGTGATTACTATTCTTTATCCCTATTCTCATGTTCTCCACAATAAAAATGTTTTCCGTTTCCATGGCTCCCATAGAGCCTGCTATCTCTGTAGTGAAATCCTCCTCTTCCAGTTTCTGGCCAGCTATCAAGACCCTATGCTTCTTCACCATACCCCATTCTCTCATATGCATTTCTTTCCTTACAATAACCTTCCTCTTCTTGCTAAAAAAATAATCGAAAGGAGGGATCTCATCTCTGGAAATAGGGGTGAGGTCACCAACATATATATCTTCCATATGTGGGAGTCCAAAGGTGGATTGCAAAGGATTTAAGGAAGTTATGGGACTTCCTAGCTCTATAAACCTTGTTTCTCCCATAGCCTAAGGTATAATGATATCAACAGAAGGTGATGAAGGAGGAGTAGACTTACTAGAATTCGGAGGAGTCCTGGGCTTTCTCTCTGCTTCCGTCTCTGGATTTTCTATCTGTAAGGCCTCTTCATTTTTTAAAGATCCTTCTGTTTCCTGAGGAAATTCTTCAGGATTGGCTTTATCTTGTGTTTCTTGTCTGAAACCTGGAAGAGTATCTTCTTGTTCCCGTGGGGGGGTAATTGCTTCTCCTTGCAGTATTTTGCGCAGTTTTCTCTGTCTATGCTTCTAGAAGGTCTGAAAACTATCTTGCAAGTCAGACGACAATGTCTATACTCTTTGTAATACTTCCTCATAGCTCCTAGTCCCTTTGAGCAGGTCGTCACAAGGGGACTTCTCATGTTCATAGGCCTTCATATTACAGTGGGACATGTGTTTTCCCACTAGCTGGTAAGGATCGTGCTTCCTATGCTCGAGGTTTACCAGTTTAACCTCCTCTAGTGCTGTCGCTTCAACTTTGGAATGACCTAAGTTGAGCAATGAAAGTTTCCCAATCTGAACGGGAAAAACTGGGCAAAATTTGTTTTGAACTGTTTTTAGTTCTATCCCAATTCCACCTACTACTATTTGATGAGCCACCTCCCCGCACACCAGTCTATCAGGGAGGAATTTTGGGAGAGTGTGTGGGGGGATTGAATACTTGAAAACTCTAATTTATGAAAAAATCTCCTCTATGAACCAGTCAACAACTGCCTTGAGGTTTCCTGTGACCAATGATTTCGCATTTCGGAACTTCGGGGATCCTGTTATCAAGGGATAAGTCATAAGAAATCCCTGGATTGTGAAATCACGATGATATTAGTGAGGTGCTAAGACATGTATTAGGGATTTAATTAATCCAAGTTAAAAAATAATTATCCTTTTAACTTTTTCGAAAAAGTGGGGATCGAGAGTTTGATGGTTGAGAGTTCAAAAGTGTTTCAGTATAGAGAAAAAACCGAATCACTAAGGATTAAGGGGAAGATAACTATGTTTAGAAACTTAATTAACTACGGATTTAAAAAGCGCTTTGTGTAAAGTGACGGAAAAATAACCTTTAATTCTTTCCCCTTTTAACCTTTTTTTTAACATGCTAAACCTTTTCGAGATTTCGACACCGAGATAAAAGGATAGTTGAAACTCATACTTCAGGAAAAGTCGAATCTCGAAAACCCAAAAAGGAACGGAAAGCTCAGATTTCCATTTTGATTAATGACGGCTCCATGACTTAGGAAAAGATGAAGCTTTAGTTTTCAAGGATATGGAAAAAATTAAACTTTGTGTCAACATTAGGGTCCATCTAGGGATCTCCTCTCCTTGTTGGACAAGAAGAACATGCAGACCAAGTGCCTTCATTGGGTAATGGAGTGACTGATTCGGCTCTGTGAAAAATATTTTGGAGGAAAACCAAACAAGAGTAGGGTCTCAACATTAACCTTGAAAATCTCTCCAAAACAAAACAATTGACTATCTCAAGAGGGTTTTCAATAAACCTCTTCTCCTGAAACTGAGCTCAAAATTGTGTAAGACAATAAAAAAAAATAATCATCTTATCAGGTTTCACGTGATTCTGTTTACATCAAGGTAAGTATTTTCGTTGTGTCTGGTAAGGATATCTCCGAAATCTATGATAAAATTCAGCCAAGAGGAAGAGAAATTACCAGAACATCTTGCAATTTGTGTACGACAGATTTTATCAGATACGAGGATATTTCTTCACTACCAGCAAGCTTGTTCAGTACCTCGGTGAAGTTATTTGACTTCCCATATTGAATTTCCTTTTGCCACTTCATTATTTTCAAGCATTTAAATGCTGAGATGAGGGAAATCAATATAATGAATTTCCTTTCTTCATCTTTTTGGACTATATGGGAGCAATCAATCTTGAATTTCCTTTCACCATTTGTTTGTATTTATTTATTTATTTATTTTTAATTTTTGAAGTGGGGGAAATCAATGAGTATACAATATACTCGGGAAGATATATTCTTGACAAAGAATCAAAGTATGTCCACTCATTTAAATAGTTCTGGGTTAATCTTCTTCTCTGCCTTCAAAAAATCATGGGCTTCAAAGAACTTCTTAAGGGAAACCTTTTGACTTTTATTCCAGGGAACTTCCTTGAGCAAAACTAATCAGTTATTCCTGTTAGGATAACTAGTAAGGTCAGGATTGACCTAGACATGTTTGTGATCCAGCTAAAGGCAAAGAACTTAAAAACACAACCCTCTCTCTTTTTTGAGATTTTGTTCGAGATTTTCCAAGACTAGAGTGACACCTCTCTGTTATCAGGAAACTTTAATATTAGACCTCCATGGTTAAGCGAGAAAAGGCTTTACTGTGGTCAAGGGGAGGGTAAAAGGGTCTCTCTTTTTTTTCTTTTGACAAAACTATATGAAAAGCATGAAAACAAACCGGTATGTACAATGAGAATTTAAAAACACATTATTGCATGAAGTGTTTTATATGCCACCCATTCACAGGGGCATTGAGGATGTCTCCATCTAGGTTTTCTAATAACCGGGCATTTTTTCCTTTCGAGGCTGAAATCCTATATGGGTCGGACCAGATTGGATCGAATTTGACATGTTTTCCAGCGTCCTCTTTCTTGGCTTCCCATTTCAAGACCAAGTCACCAGGGAGGAATTCTCTATCTTTAGCTTTCTGATCAAACAAGGCCTTCATTTTATCCTGATATCTTTGTAACCTTTCATTTACTTCGGCCCTATTTTTCTGAACTTCGACTAGCTGGTTTATCCTTTTGGTAACATCATTGGGTTCTTCATTTGAATCCTTCCATAGCTTCATTACTAGAAGAGCTAATTTTATTGGTAAAATGACATCAGTTCCATATACCATCTAGAAAGGGGAAATCACAATTGATATTTTAGTACTTATTCTATTGTCCCATAGTGCATATTTTAGATGGATATGCCATGCTTTCTTGTTTTCAGTTAAAACCTTTTTTATCACTGTAATCAGGCCTTTGTTAGATGATTCAACCAGGCCATTACCTTGTGGATAGTAAGTTGTGGAGTGTCCTAGTATGATGTTATATTTTTGGAAAAAGTTTATCATGGCCATTGATCTAAAATCTTGTGCATTATCAGTGATTATCTTTCGAGGACACCCAAATCTGGACAAAATATTATCCTCCAAGAAACTGATTACAACCAAATCGATTGCATTTCTTGTGGGGATAGCTTCCACCCATTTAGTGAAGTAATCAATAGTCGTTAGGATCCATTTGCGCTACGCGTTGGAGTGTGGATAAATTTCTCCAATGAAATCAAGTCCCCATTGCTGAAATGGGGCTTCCATCTTAACTGGCATAAGGGGAAAAGATGGGATCCTCTGTTTGCCTGTGAACAACTCACAAGGGACACAATTTCAAATTCTAGTGTTCACTTCTGTGAACAATTTGGACCGGTAGTATTTGGATCTTAAGATCTTATAAGCTGTTGATTGCCACGCATGATGTCCTCCACATACCCTGACATGGAATTCATCTATAACACCTTCCATTTCAGTTTTGACTAAACACCTCAGTAGGAAACCCAGGGGGTCTCTCCAATACAATTTTGCATCTATGATACAGTATTTTACAGCATGTAACTTTAACATCCTAGCCTTAGACAAGGTTAACTCAGTAGGACATTGGAGCGTAAGTAGGTAATGGACGATGTCACGATACCAAGCTGAAGTAGAAAATTTGTCTTGAATTTTGGTTATAGGAGCAGTGGCATCAAGCTCGTTTATTTCCAGAAATCCCTTAGTCTGTTGCAACTGATTTATCCCTAGTGCTTTTAATTTCGATTCGGCAAGAAATTTGGCTAAACCATGACCTTTGATAATTTTAGTTGGTTTGACTTCTAGGTCAAACTCCTGGATCTTAGCTAACCAACTGCCTCTTCTTCCGTCACTGTCTGGTTGCACTAGGATATCTTTAACAGAGCTAGAAGGCATGTAAGAAATGACTTTTGAGTGTAACACGTAAGTTCTGAAATCTTTGAGATATTTCACCATTGCATAGGCTTGTTTCTCCAATATCTCATATTTCAACTCGGCATCCCTGATACTTTTGCTAAAAAACACAATAGGCCACTCGAAACTTTCTTCATTTTTTTGTAACAATACAACTGCTATAGTATGTTCTGAAGCAAAAGAAAAGATCAAAAACTCTTTTGTGTAATCTAGGTTGTCCAAGACAGGTGCTTCACTTATTACTTTCTTGATGCGTTTAAAGGAGGCTTTGGCTTTGCTTGTCCATTTCACTTCACTGTCCTTTTTTAGCATATCTGTTATCAATTTCACAATTTTGGCAAAGTTAGGGATGAATCTCCTCAAGAAATTTATTTTTCCTAAAAAAGATTGAATTTGTTTTACATTTCTAGGAAAATTTATTGTATCTATTGCCTCAACCCTTTTGGGATCGATTTTTATCCCATCCTTAGACATGATATGGCCCAAGAGTTTACCTTAATTCATTGCGAAATGAGATTTCTTGGGATTGAGTGACAAACCAAACTTTCTGCATTTCTCAAAGGTTTATTTAAGGTGCATCAAATTTGGAGAAAACAGTTAGGTCATAAAGATAGATAACAATGAACTTATCTCTCTCACCCACGAAAGAAATATCCATGGCTCATTGAAAAGTTGCCCCTTCATTCATTAAACCAAAAGGCATCTTATCGTACATAAAAGTACCCCAAGGGTTAGTGAAAGCAGTTTTTTCTTTATCATCCTCATGCACCGTGATCTGATTGTAACCTGAAAAACCATCAATCATAGACATTCTGCTGGCTCCAACTACTTTTTCTAAAACATGATCCATCTTAGGTAATGGGTAATTGTCTTTTAGTGATGACTGATTCAGGTTTCTAAAATCGACACAGAGTTTTATCTCATCGTTTTTCTTTCTCACTGGGACTAAATTAGCTACCCTCTCAAAATATCTCAGTCGGACTATAATTTTATCATCTAGGAGTTTCTTGACCTCTTTTACTATCACCAATAATAGGATAGGGTTAATTTTTCAGAGTTTCTTCTTGAAAGGTTTGACACCTGGTTTTAATGGAATTTTATGTTCCATTATAGTCATGTCATAGGACCAGGCAAAAACATCTTTGTATTTTTTAAGCAATTCAACATATTTACTCTTGATTTCGGGAGACAAGTATCTAGATAGTTTAACTAACCTAGGACTCTTTTTCGCACCTATATTATAATCTTTGACTTCTTCGAGTTGAGGCTGTAAGGTAGTATTCAAAGGGATGTCATCATGATTAAAGAGTCTTTCTAAGGGAATCAAGCCCTTGGGTATTTTATTATTTTTCAAAACCAGCATAGAGTGATTTGTGATTTTATCTTGGAACTCTTGGGGGTCTTCCCCTTCTGCATGATCCAAATAGGATCATTCTGGTTCTCTTCGTCGACATGCATTTTGGCGAACTCATCTACCGTTTCCAAAAAAATTCTGAGTTATTCGTCATCCTCAAAGACTTGCCAATGTTTTATGTTATTGGGTATAGAAGGCCTATGTCTCATTTATATATGGTATTGGAGTTTGCAAGCAGTGGGAGGCAGGAAAGTTGAAGCAGCTTTGGCTAAGGAATCCACCTGTTGATTTTCAGCTCTTGGAATGGAGTGAATATTAACAGAAGAGAAAAAAAATTCGATTAGGTCCCAAACACAGTTTCGATATGACCTTAATCTAGGATGTTTGGCCTAGTACTGGAGATTGACTTGTTTCACGATTAACTCTGCATCACCAAAAACTTCCAAGTTTTTAATGTTCATCCTCCTAGCGGCCTCTAACCCTAACACTAGAGATTCATACTCACATATGTTATTAGTGTGTTCAACATTCCACTGCAGCCTATAAGAGAAAGGTATAATGAATTGGTTATCAAGTGCTACAAAAATTACTCCAGTCCCAGCTCCAAGATAAGATGAGGCGCCGTCAAAAAACATTTTCCATAACACCATTGTTATATACATATTGTTCTATTTGTGCTTTTTCTTTTTTATTTCCTATATAATTTTCTTCTACACATGCATTAACATCATTATCCATAGATAATATACAATTTCCTAAATCCTCATTAGCAATATATACAGGGTAATTATTCGGGCTGAGAGGATCACTTACAGTAAATGCTAATCTAGTTTCCCTGTACAATCACGTGATCTAAACTCTGAAAACTAGAATTGTTGCATAGGTGATATCAAGTTGAAGAGAACCTCCAAGTTTAGCACCCCAAGACCAAGACAAGATCATACCATATTTCGGAGGTATATCTACGACAACCACATCCATTAAAACAATTTTTGTAGGTATCTATGCAAGATTTACGACCAAGTCTTTTATCATGCCTATACACTTGAATTTCCTCGAGTCAAATGAATATAAATCTCCATAATACCCAGTGATGTCTAGGCCGAGTCTGTCCATGATTTCTTTAGGAATCACATTGTGGGAGGCCCCGAAATATAACATGCAATTATGGAGCAAATGATCAAAAACTGTCAAAGTGATGTAAAAAGGGGCAACAATTTCTCTAGCACCTTCGAAGTGTGGGCCAAAAACTATGTTAGGCTTATCATATTCTAAGTTAATGGCATCGACATGACTTTCGTTTTCTGAAAAAATTGATCATTTTAGCAATTTATTTTCGGTATATCAGGTTTTTGGCCAATTCAACAAGGGAAATAAGGATTTTGATCTTGTTGATCTCACTCTCTAGATTAAAACTTCCAATGGGTTTGTCAGTTTCTATGGTTTGAGCCTCCAGCCCTTTCTTTTCAAATTTCCTGGGTTGAGGGGCCTTAGTTTCGGTAACAAGGGTGTTCATTTTCTGTGTGCTTAAGGGTGAGATTTCCATTGTCTTTGTTTTGATATATTGCACGTTAACGGTCTGTTTTTCAGTGCTTTTTGTGACTGCTTGGTCAGTTTCAACCCTCAACAGTATCTTTTTAACTGGAGTAGTTGTAGAAGATGTGTTTCTAGGTCTCAAGCTATACTTCTAGTGGAGCTCAACCATTATACCATCAGCTACTCCGTGATAAGTTGAATATTCAGAAACACTATTGTTCTTATTACTCTCAGTCTGATATTCTATAGTGAGAGAATTTTCGTAATCGTGTACTGTTATATAAGGTTGTAAGCGGTCATCACCAAGATTGTTCATATCCTTTTCTAACTCCTCAAAATCCTCTACGTCTTGTCCTCCTATAAAGTTTTCACTTTTAAAAGGGGTTTGAATTTTTTGATCTTCATTTTTAATTTGTTTTTGATGATTTTGAGGGTTAGGGTTTTTTCTGAATTCTTTTCTAGGGTAATGTTCATTTTTAGCTTGATCCAGTTCCATTCTTGATATTTTGTTTGACAATTCTTTGATGATTCTAGCCATATCGTCTATTTTATTTTCTGAGGATCTCCCTGATCCCGAGGGTCCTCCTTGCTCCCCGTATCTTCTTATTTCTTTGTTTCCGGTCTCAAATTTGTTTTTCAGCTTCCCTAATGCCATCATGTTAGACTCAATTTCCAAGGCATAATCTTGCATCTTGGTAAGATCAACTGATCTTCTCTCTCTTAGTAAAAGGGAGAAGTCGGGGTGAAAAGCATCAACGAAAGTCACTTTTGCTACAGGTTGTGAGGGTTTAACCTCGGTTGGGATCTTATTATATAATTTGTTGAACCGTTGGTTGAACTTGAGGACTGATTCAGAGTTTTTCTTTCGAAGAGCCGTGAATTTGGTTAGATAATAGAGATGGTCTTTCCGCTCAACCCATTATATGATAAAAGCATTTTCAAGTTCATCGTATGAAGGTATTGATCCGGTTGGTAGGCCTCGAAACCAGGTTCTCACTTTCCCCTTAAACGTTTGAACCAAGAGTCTGGAATATAAATCCTCATGTTCTAATCCGAGAATGTTAGCAAACTGATCGAATTTTTTTTTGTGTTCGGCTGCCGTTAAATCGCCCTCTCCCGTGAATTTGGGCAGGTTTTTCATGTAATTTTCTATCAAATCATGGAGAGGGACTGGTATAACCAGAGGGGCATATCTTGCAACAACCTTTGCAAATATCTAAGGAGGCGGTACCTGGTCGCTTGCTCCTCCTCCTAGATCACCTGCGACGACACCTCCTTCCCCACCCACTCCAGCTGTGGCCATTGTGGCTTTAGCAGTAAAAGTTTGGGGGTTACAAGGGAGGGTTTGAAGAAAAGGGTTATCGACGAGGATGAAATTTGAGAAAAAAGGAGCTTGGGGAACATGGATTGGTTCCTTCAAAATCACCAGGTGAAGATATAGGAGAGTCGACAGAATCCAAATCGAGATATATAGGATAACTGTTTGAGTTTTGAGATGTGGGAAAATGATCCTCGAGAAGAGAGGGGGAGTCAGTCACAACAGGAAGCAAGATAGACCTTTGTTTTCTATTGGTATGGGAAACAACTAAGAAGGCATCGGTCTTAAAAACAGGTAGAACCAAATTCTATTCCAAGGTTGTAACTTTACTAGAGGAGTATTTCCTATTGGGGGATGGAATACTTGATTCGCTTTGTTGATATTCAGAGTCAGACTATGTGAATTTAAGTTGATAATATTTATTTGTCGATAAGACATTCTATCGAAAGTATCTTTTTAATTTTAAAAAAATTTCAGGGTTGGAAGAAGGCGAAATCTGCTTGTCCTCTGAATTCTTCCTGGTGTTCTTCTGGTTTAGAGCCAGTTTAAACAGTGTGGAGTTTCCAAGTGAAATATAAAGGTAGTCTTAGAAGACTTCCAAACTTTTTTCACTACCAAGTATGGAAAGTGTCAATGTCATTCTTCCCAGGGAAAAAGGCTTTCGTTACTCCATCCCCTGCAACGGCGCCAAAAAGATGTTGTTCTTGAGTTTATACTTTAAGGATATAAAGTATATTGTCAAGGCATCTGAAAGATAGAGGAAAATGAGAACATAAAAGATAATCAATTAAAATATAAAGATTAAAGTTGGTTTCTCAACTCTCTCTGTCAAAATTCCCAGTTTTTCTGAACGTTGATATCTCTCTCAATTGTTGCCCATGAACGTTCTAACTCAGCCCGGTTATTTGTTCTTTGCAAGATGGTGTTGAATAAATTTAGGGCAATACTGCTTTGATCTGAAAGACCAGGTTGGATGTTAGGTTTCCTTGTAACTGGTATTGTCATGAGGGATAGAAGGTAAGGGAGATATAGATCTGTATTTTATTTTTAGTCTTTGTTATCTCTAATTTACAATGTAAAGAGAACAATTTTAAAACACAAATTAATGAGATGAGTGAATCAAAGGCCATTTCTTGTATCTGAGTTAAGACTTAAAGAAAGGGAAACATGTATGATATGAGGAAAAACATAAAACTACTAACAAGGTGAGGCATCAATTTAAGAGGAATCTGACGTTGTAATAGGATACTATGAAGCGAGGAAAATATTAATGAAGCATATGATGTTGTCATACAAACATTTGCAGGTCTTGTATCGGTTCATAACTGATGCAAAGGAAAAACTGTAAATAATCAAAATAACAAGAATAATTTATTTCCACAGTAGAGGTTGTACTAAATTGTAGCCAAGAATTCACTAATAAAACACATAAAAGAAAGATGAAAAGATAGGGGAACACATAACTCAGACTTGACAAAATCCAGAATCTTCAATCTTCTTTTCTATTAATTCATAATTTCTCTTGATGTCTTCGTCACAATGCCCTTTTTTAGAGAAGGAAAAAATCCTTTTGTCGGTCTTCTCTCCTTTTATTTATACAAGATCATCACTACTTGATCGTTAGCGATCTCCTATTTTTTAGGGAAAAGAAGGAAAAATAGTTACAAAACCGCAACTTTAACCATTGCATGATTAACATTTCGTTGGTCTATCATTTATAAAGTATAATATTTCAAACGATACTTCACTTCTTAGTTGAAGTCTCTCCCTCTTTTGAAGCTATACATTGAACACACTTCTCTAAAAAATGAACAAAAATTATGGGTGGTGTCGGGAGATCTTTAGTTTCTAATAGATAAAACTTTCTTTGTATCTTTGGAAACTGGTCTTCAAAACCTTTATATGCAGACCTGATCACTTACAACTTTAAATTAGGCTGTACCAATGATCTGTCTATCTGATTGGTATTGATTTCGCTCAATTACGAAATTTATTCTTGAACCTCCTATAAGCTCTCTCTGTAGTTCAACTATTGTTTCACAATTTTTATCTACCCTAGTAGTCCAGAGCAGTCATTTCTTTCAAATACTGATGCTTTCTTATCCAAAGAATCGAAGATTCCCTCACAGTCCTCTTTGATTTCTTTGACTATCTTCTTGTTTTCAACTACGTTCATTTCCCATTCCTTGAGCATGATGTCTCCTCTTATCTGTTTTGTGATAGGAAGTTTTAAATCTTTGGACATCTCCATGTTCGTTGAACGTGTTACTTCTTTTTGAAAGGTATTCCTTGCTGATTTCACCTCTTTTTCCAATAAAATAATATTATCAAGGGATCTGCTTACCTCTTGAAAATAATGTTGGATGATCTCTATTTTGGTGATCAATTGTTGTTGTTTAGCTTCTATCTTTGTATGGGCTTCTAACAAGAGGGTTTGAAAAGCCTTTAAGTCCATGACCTAGCCTTATGTCAAACTCAATTTAGCCTTTAACTGTTTAACAAGATCCCTTTGCTAAGTAACCTGTACCTAACTTGCTTGTATCCTCTGGTTCATTTCATCCAGGCTAGTTTTGAGTGACTAGATTTCTTACCTTTCAACAACTCTGGCCTGCTCCAGACTTTTATTCACCTCTTCGCTAATGTTTTTCTCATAATTCTTCAACTGATCCTGCAATTGAGCTATCATGTGGTTACTCTTATTTATCCTTGTTCTCATTTTATCCATAGTAAAAATGTTTGTTGTTGCCATGGCTCCCATAGAGCCTGCTATCTCTATAGCATAATCCTCCTCTTCTAGTTTCTGGCCATCTATCAAGACCCTATGCTTCTTCACCATACCCCCTTCTCTCATATGCATTTCTTGCCTTACAATACCCTTCCTCTTCTTGCTGAAAAAATAATCGGAAGGAGGGATCTCATATTTGGAAATAGGGGTGAGGTCACCAACATATATATCTCCCATCTGTGGGAGTCCAAAGGTGGATTTCAAAGGAGTTAAGGAATTTATGGGACTTCCTAGCTCTGTAAACCTTGTTTCTCCCATAGCCTTAGGTATAATGATATCAACAACAGGTGATGAAAGAGGAGTAGGCTTACTAGACTTGGGAGGTGTTCTGGGCCTCCTCTCTGCTTCCATCTCTGGATTTTCTATCTATAAGGCCTCTTCATTTTGTAAAGATCCTTCTGTCTCCTAAGGAAATTCTTTAGGTTTGGCTTTGTCCTGTGTTTCTTCTCCGAAACCTAGAAGAGTATCTTATTTTTCTTGAGGGGGGTAATTGCTTCTCCTTGCAGTACTTTGGTTAGGTCGCTCCGTCTGTGCTTTTAGAAGGTCTGAAAACTAGCTTGCAAGTCAGATGACAGTGTCTGTACTCTTTGTAATACTTCCTCATAGGTCCAGTCCCTTTCAACAGGTCGTCACAAGGGGACTTCTCATGTTCATAGGCCTTCATATTACAATTGGCCATGTGTTTTCCCACAAGCTGGTAAGGATCATGCTTCTTGTGCTCGAGGTTTACCAATTTAACCTCCTCTAGCATTGTCACTTCAACTTTGGAATGACCTAAGTTGAGCAATGAAAATTTCCCAATCTGAACAGGAAAAATTGGCCAAAATTTCTTTTGAGCCATTTTTATTTCTATCCCAATTCCACCTGCTACTATTTGATGAGAAACCTCCCTGCACACCAATCTATCAGGGAGGAATTTTGGGAGGGCGTGTTGGGGGATTGAACACCCGAAAACTCTAATGTATGAAAAATTCTCTATGAACCAGTCAGCAACTGCCCTGAGGTTTCCTGTGACCAACTCTAAATTGTGGGGAGGTGCACAACAGTACAACATACGATGTAGTGGTATCACCATGAAATGACAAATTTCATAGAATGAATCCTTGGCGTTTTCTTCCCAAAGTTTAGAATGATATTCGTGAATTGGCTCTGGGTAAGTCGGATTCCAACTCCAATTCATCAAAGGGAAAGGAGTCGAGAAGCATATAGAATCCATGATGTATGTCGACATGTAAAAGGCTATTGGTCATCCTTTCGATCTTGCAATCTAATATTCCATGACCTCCTTTTCCATGTTATCAGATAAAATCTTATCCCAATTGAAGTTGTAACCTTCTGCTGCCTCGTGAAAAAGTGGCACCCACTCTACAGGGAAATGGGTGGGACTTTTCTTACCGAAAATTCTACATAACATCATAACCACATCAATCATAGACTCATTCAATGAGGTTGTGGCATAAATACCATGGGTGTTAGCCCTGAATTTTCCCTTGTTTCTCCACCATTCTTTGATTATGTCAGGATAGGTTTGGTCCACCTCAAAACATTCTTTCCTTTGAAAATTACTCACAAAATCTTGATTATAAACATACTTGGGACTGGGAGATAATTTATACATTGCTTGTAAATGTTATGGTCTGAAAGAGCCAATGACGACCCCTCAACTTTCCAGAATACTCCTCGTCTGTACATCAGTTCGCTTTAAGGCCCAATCGATCATGTCATTATAAGTTGTAAGTCACGGCTGGGTAGCTATTTTTTGGAGCTCAGACTCTGCTATATCTCGAAGCTTGTTGTCAGCGTCATGAGTGAAATTTTTAATTTAGTAATCTAGAGTATCAAAAATCTGCCTCCAGGATTTTATGGAATCGATGGCATGTGGAGTTGTATAAGAGATAACATCTCCGTATGGACTCAATCTTTCTGCAATCTCTTCACTTTTATTGGGTTCCTTCTTAGGTTCCATCATACCTGTGCTGGATCAGACACCTGTTTACAGGGAAAAATGTATAAAACCAGGTAAACGTAACTTGTTGCAGATGTAAAGGATAACTATGAAGTTCGAAATATAAGACTTTATTAATGCTCAATTTTGCATTAAAATGAGTGTACAGATGCGGACGACGAAAAATTAATGCTTTTTAATGGAAATATATGCCTCGAGATATGCTTTCATGTCAAAAAATATCTTCACTTATCCGTTATTAATATTGTCGTATATCAGCGATTTCGAAACTGGAGTTTCAAAAAATCACAACCTTCTTCAATTTTCGAAATGCGAAAGGCGGTTTAATTATCACTAATCCTGTTTAAAAATGAATTAACCTGGAACTTAAACCCTCTTTAGCAAAAATGTGATTTCGTGTTTCAAAACTTCAGGGATCCTGTTATCAAGGGATAAGTCATAAGCAATCCTCGGATCGCGAAATCATGATGATATTAGTGAGGCGCTAAGACACGTATTAGGGATTTAATTAATCCAGGTTAAAAAAAAATTATCCTTTTAACTTTTTCGGAAAAGTGGGGATTGGGAGTTTGATGTTTGAGAGTTAGAAAGCGTTTCAGTATAGAGAAAAACCTGAATCACGAAGGATTAAGGGGAATATAATTATGTTTAGGAACTTAATTAATTACGTATTTAAAAAGCACTTCGTGTAAAGTGACAGAAAATTAACCTTTAATTCTTCCCCCTTTAACCTTTTTTTTAAACATGTTAAACCTTTTTGGGATTTCGACACCCTGAAAAAAGGATAATTGAAAATCATAGTTTAGGAAAAGCTGAATCTCGAAAACTCGAAAAGGAACAGAAAGCTCAGATTTCCCTTTTGATTAAGGGTGGCTCCATGAATTAGGAAAAGATGAAGCTTTAGTTTTCAAGTATAGGGAAAAAATTAAACTTCGTGTCAACATGTTGGGGTTTTACCCCCAACATGACTTGCAGAGGCTGGGTGGTGGTCTTCAACATGACTCGCAGATGCTGGCGATTTCTTCTTGCTATTCTTCCTCTTTCTATTTCGTTTAGACTTTCGGTTACTAGTAGCTATACTTTCTCTAGGGGAGGAAGAAGGAGGAGGAGAAGAATTTGCTGAAAAAGGAACATCAACATGATGCCCATGACATAAGGTTGTTAACTTAGAAGCATCAAGAGTGCTTAGGACATTTGGAATTGTACCCAACCAAACCGGTAGTCCCACATTCAACCCAATAATGTACAAAGTGGCCATCAAAGGGACAACAACGTTTCTGAAAAAAGGAAAAACGCATGAATACCATTTCGAAGGGGTTCCTTGGTTGGTATCATCAAGAAATTTAGCCATGAAGATCTTATGCACAGGCTCTCCCCTTGTGGGATCGTTCAAGTCCGTAAAAGTCTCACACACTGACTCCAGCAAACCAGTGTTATAAAAACAACACCTAGAAAGAGGCGGCTCCACGTTTCTAAGAGGAAGAATGAAAATTCCTCACGACCAAAGGATTGGGTGGTATACCACCTTAGGTCAGAGACCCAAAGTACTGACTCAATAACTCACTATGGAAAACTAGGGAGCACAGAGCACACACTAAAAGTTCCTAAAGGAAAATCAAGTAGACAACTAACTAGTGGGATTGACAGTTATGTCAATCGAGACTAGAGGAACTAACCCGTGCAAGTGAAACTCGAACACGGAAGCACGCTCCGGGTATACTCTGCGAAGAAAAATATGACATACTCCCTAGGTACTGTGGTATATCCCTACAATCATGTGTGAAATTTTGTAAAATAGGGGAAACTAGGTTTCCAACTTGCAGTCAGTTACCAGGCGGGTAGTATCGACAGTCAGGTAGATCATAATGAGGAGGATAACATGTCTGAATCCCTTCAAGGGTATCGAAATAGAATGGTATGGAAGAAAATAGAGGATATCAAATGGATTCAAGGTCCATGAACCTCTATAGGAAAATGAAGTCAGTGTTTTTCTCGATAAAGACCCTCAATATACAATCCCCACTACGTTCAGTCCAACTTTGGAGGAGTTATATCCTCTGCCTTTCCTCACGTGACCTCATATTTATCCCCTTTGTTAGAGGGTGGTTCCGAATAAGTATTACAATATTCGACTCAAAACACTCCCTATCTCAAACTCCAATGTTTGTTTTAAAGTGGCCTTGAAGAGCTTCCTCTCCAAACCCAATTCAAGGCCCTCAAACCCTAAACTAGTTTGTGAACCCTACAAATAGAAAAGTGTAATGTATTTTAGATTAGATGTTATTTTTTTAGGCTTGATTTACTCACAAGGTACGGTAGTGAAACTAATGGTGTTATAAAGAGACGAATAAGGAGGAGAGAATTACACTTGAAAGAAAAATTACTTCGAATTTAAAAGCAAAGCTTGTAACTAACTCTTTGTAAACACAACTTTTCTAAATGATATCTCAAGTTCTTTAAAAGAAAGAAATCCTAAAACTTGTTTTTGCTTGACTATAAACTACTTATGTTTCAGGAAATTGAAAAGAACTTTGAAATAAAGATTCTTTTTCCTTTTTGCAAATAACAACTTTAACTACTTTACCAAACTGAACTGCAAGAAAATGAATTTTTTTTTTTAACCGCTTTAAAGAGAAAAAATGGAAGTAAAATTTTTCATTTTTTCAAAGAAAGTAAAAAAAGGATAAAAAAAAATTGAAAACAAGACTGGTAAATAGCTTCATCCCACTATGGATCACAGGGATTCAACCAAGAAACCAAAAGGTGGATCTAAGACACAACAAATTTCTCAAAACCTTTTTAGGTTAAACACAAGAAGACTAAGGAAACGAGTAAACTGGAACCTATACCCAAGCTATGGCCATAGACAGAGACTCTGGTTGATTCAAGAAGGCCTTGAGAAGTGTGAACTTCTATTAGGAAAGAGGCAAACTCTCTGTTTTAAAAAAAATACTTTCATGAAACAAAGACGCGGGTTGTTGCATCAACAACCTGTGTATGTACACGAGATGTTTATTGTACAGAGCATGTATGTATGTGGGCTGACCCAAAACAGGGTGCATACACCTCTAAGTCTTTTAACAAATAAAAATACAAGGAAGATTTACAGGGCAGGGAAAGCTGGTATGCACCTTGGAGGTGACCAAAACCCCTTGACAGACTCAGTAAAATTCACTGAAACTCGAAATGAAAATAAAAAACCAATCAATCAACCCAAAACCCCCTAAAAAACCCTAAAGAGATCCCTAGTATGGTCGTCAGGTCTGCTAGCGGGAAAATCCTCCCTTTAACTATACCAAGGTTTAAGATATAGATAGAGTGAATGACCGTATAAAATTCAATCTATTTTCTACTCTACCCCAAACATACCAAAACAAATGAAAAGAAAGAAATAAGAGAGAAGATCAACAACTATACTTTTTGTTACACGTCAAAATTGCAAAGTATCGCATTGTCCCTGTCAATCGTCGTAAGTGTCGCATCTTCCCTACAGCTTTCGCAAGTGTCGCAAGTTGACCACTAGTGTCGTAAATGATGGTCGGGTATAATGTCATGATAACGACACTAAGAAAGCACTTATGGCACCTCATCTGACTGATTTGAAGAGAAAGAACTGATCCACTGGAATCAAAGAACTCTTAACACCTGAAAGAAGCCCTGAAATAGTGGTTTGGAAGGGGAACGCTCCTCTAATACTGCTAGAGAAGCGCTGGCGCCCTTACACCATGGTCCAGAAGCGTTATAATGCTCTTCAGCCCTTCTGGAGGAGTGCTTCTCACCTTAAGAGCGCTGGCGCTTTCCCAAGGCACATCAAGAGTGCTATAACGCTCTGATACCCCTTTGGGGGAGCGCTCCCTATTCTGGGTCAATTGTTAGCCCGAGGAGTCGAATGAGGAGGAGATCATTCAAGATTAGAAGGCAGTTATGCTCGAATTCTTGGTTTCATCAAATATCCCTGATCCAAGGAGATGGTTCCTAACTGGTTCTAAACATAACTCAAGAGGTTAGGCCTTGCCCAACCTATATAAACAGGCTTCATGATGGTGGAAAGGGGGAAGAACTGAACATATGAAACTTATGATCTTGGAGGAAATTGACAGTCAGCTAAAGAGAAGTGATTAGTGAAGCTGTTGCCATCCATGTTGTGGATCTTTCAGGAAAGGGTTGGACGAAGAGGACTTGATGAAGCTGTCGCATTCGCATCTACGATTGTAAGTATTGTTGTCTTTATTCTCATTAATATGACAAGATTGGCCTGTTTCTTTCTAGTTTGTGTCTAATACTACATGAACTTATCATTTGTTGATAGATCTATTTTCAAGCTAATGCCAATAGAGTAGGAAGTGGTTGTATCTTGTTTTGTCCACAGACCTCAGCGAGGAGAAAAATATTGGAGTGCAACTCGGAGCGTGCAGGGACAAACGATGGGTAAAAGGTACTTCTATTATTCTCCCTTCTCATGCATTAGGCTTAGATAGATTTGAAAGGAAGTCAGTGTCCATGATAAGAATTTTTCTGTCTAGGGTTAAGGTCAAGCTCTAGAGGTCGATCTACTTGTCCGCAGGCAGATTTTCCTACAACAGAAACTGGCGACTCCACTGGGGGGATAGCCTCAAATCGAAACCTCTTATTTTGGTTTTTCTCCTCATTGACCTTGTTCTTCCCTTTGATTGTTTCAGACCTAGTTTACTCCTTTTTGATTAGTTTCATGAGCTGATTGGCTCCTTGTCCCATCATACTCAGCATCCTTGTCAAGTTGGAACTTCAATTTTTGAATTTTCTTGACATTTCTGGAACTTTTAGACCCTGGCGCCCCTGACTTAGCATTATCAGAGTGACAACACTTTTTGTAGCTTTACACAGAGCCCTATAACGCTCTTTGCCTTTGGCAACAGAGCGCTAGCCTCCTTTGGCCCAGAAAACTTCAAAATTTGCATTTTTTTGGATTTTTGCCTCTGTGTTCTTCTACTGAGTCATTTAGTGAGTCAATTTGTCTTCCTCTTAGCTTTGACATCTAGTATTTTTGAAGAATAAACACCTTGTTGATTGGATCTTGAAGCCTTCTTCACTATTCTTCATTAGGTTTTCCCTGTTGAGTGAAATTTGAGATTTATGCATTGTTCCTCTCTCCTCATCGGTTGAGTAAAAAACCTTGGTGAAGGTCATAAAAGGCCTATAGACCTCTTCATCTAGCTTTGAGTCAAGGTCCTTATCCTTCAATTTGTGCTTTTTGGGTGTAATATTTTGTTTTTCTCTTTGATTGTTTCATCTTTTTCGCTTTTTATTTTGATTGATACGAAGGGTGTATTGTTTGTGTTGCTCTTGCTTATGCTAGTTTGGTTTTCATTCATACCAAGAAGATAATTAGCAAAGATAATCATTGCAATTGTATTGACCATCATCCATACGTGAACAATAAAGATATCTTCATGATTGATTGAGCATATTAGAAGGCATTTGAAAATTTGCATTACATTAGGATTTGATTGAGAAAAAAAGAATTGTTTGAGAGCATTCTGTAGTCGTGCTTGTTAGTGAAAGAACTCTCTCTCTCCCTTAGCTAGATGTTCATCGAAAGAAAATGACTGTTTATCATGTTCGATGCATTCTTTGGGTCTGAGTCATAATTTCCATTCATTTCACTTCCATGCACCCCTTTGCGTAAAGAACAGCCATTAAAATTAACGCGAATTAAAATTTACCTAGAACTTTTTCTTTGCTAGAATCCTCCACCAACAGTAGAATAGGTGTAGTACTTTGGATTAGGCTGTGAGCATAACTCTCCAAAGTTGTCAAAACAAACATTAGCATCCTGAGTTAGGGAGAGTAAATCCAGTTATCATATAAGTCTTCCTGGGATCCCCCTCTCACACAGGGGTTACGCACGAGGTTGCATTTGGGTAATCTATGGGGACTAACCCTCTGTGGTTTAACTGATTGTGGTGGTCATATCGTATTATGGGGATCACTTTGAGGTAAATCCACAATTGCTGCGTGGAAGCTTCTTAGTTGGTTTCGGGCTTGATACCCTGCCCGTACATTCGGATCGAACTGTCGACTGTTCCCACCCAGGGGCTGACTGCGAATTGTTAACCTTAGTGGCCATAATATTTAGGTCCTTACACAAGGTGACGGTGACGGGAAGTCTCAATGTACCTGGAGCAAACATTGGTCAAACTCACTCGGGCTCCTTGGAGGGTAAATCCACAATTACTGTGTAGAAGCTTGCACCAAGGCATAAGTCCGTTAAGCAGGTCGTCATTGTAACTGTTCCACCCTATCCCCACCCCTTCTGGACTTGATCACGCGATGTTGGATTTCATCACCAACTAGTACGGTCATCAAAAGAAGGTCTTGTTTGCTTGGTTGTGATTCTTAGATTTTTTAGCGTGTGTTGTTTCTTTTCACTAGTTGGCCATAGATTTCTTTCGTCGACTCTTTTCTTCCACAAACATTGACCCTCCATGACGCTCGTGGAGGCTACAGGGACTTCCTCCAAAAAATATGGAAGGAGACATCCCTCATTCTACGGAACAATTTCCCCAACAGGGCGAGGTTCAAAATATTACAATTTCCTGGGAAGACGCTTTTGTCACAACCGCGGATCCCACTTCGGTGGCCCCTATTGAACCACTTTTACTTCGTTTGGACTCCCTTGGAAATGTCATAGACGAGGAAGTCCTACGATTACCAGAGAGGCCTTTTACCGAGACATATATGGGATCCACGCAACCCATCTTCGGTGAGGAATATAGGGCAGTAAACACCAATCCCACACCTGCTCGTTCTATTTGGAGGACTCCATCGGGACGTAGTCTTTATGAACATTTCGAATCCCTTCGACAACCGTCCCACCCCGATAACCTTCCTGGTGAAGCAAGACCATCTGGTCAAACCATGAGTCACCCAGTTGATCGAGTTGTTAACCCTACTATTCCCCTCCAAACGACCCATTCAACATTGACCCCGCACATCCCGACCATCCCCGCCGGTAATGCGGTAGTTAATCAAACACCGATTGGTACACTTGTAACACCAAGACCGAATCTCCCTTTTGGATTTAGGGAACTGAATGCATCTGCCACTACCACTGCCCAAACCACTACTCAAAACATACCGGGAAATTCCATACCTATCCAACAACCCGGAGGGACTGCCCTTGGTGGTTCTAACCCAATCGTCAACATCGGTCAATCTTTCACGTCTGGCCCCCAAATCCCGGGAACACTACCTCAAACTGGGGGGAACCCTCCCACCGGAAGGAAAATTACATTCGGGGGAAACCCTCATGCTGGGGGGAAACCTCAAGTCGGAGTCCACCATCAACCACAAGGACAAAATGTGCCCATCCCACCCAATCCGTGGAGTGTCCCTTTTCAAGGAAATCCACATGCCTCCACAGGACAAACCGTGCCTGCTGCATCTAACCCTTGCAGCGTTCCTTTCTCAGGAAACCCACCCTCCTTGGCAGGACAAAATTCGCAAACTCCGCAACAACCTCCTTATGGACAAATGCCCAACCCAACCCATAACCCTCAAAACCCATCCGGTTATCCTCCGCTCATGCATACTTCTTAGAACACTTCAAATCCTATGTACCTTAGCCAAAACCAACCTCACATGAGAGGGCCCACGAGTTATAATTATCCACATAACCCAGTATTGGGCCCCACTGGTGTTCCTCTGCCACACCAGCATTACCCACAGGTTAACCGACAACTACCTTTCCTAGCCACCCTGGATCTTCCAGATTTGTCTCGGTTAACGAATGATCCCATTCATCATTCTTTGGGTTGGTCAGCTATTCCAACAAAGCTCCCTTATGATATCCCAAAATTCGACAGAAAATCCGGAGAAGACCCGAATAATCACGTGATGACTTTCCATTTGTGGTGCTCATCCAACTCCCTCATGGACGATTCTATTCGGTTATGTCTTTTCCAATGGACACTCACGGGTTTCGCAGCAAAATGGTATATTGAATTACCATGCGCATCTTTTTACGATTTCAACTCCCTCGCCATGTCCTTCCTCACACACTTCCAACTGCCCATCCAATACGAGATGGGTACTGAACTATTAACCTCTCTTCGTCAGACAACTTCCATACACATCTCCGATCATATCCATGAATGGAGAAGACGACGAAGGCTAATCAAAGCGGTCATCTGACCAATTATTAGCGGAATGGTTCACGAAATCATTATTACCCCAGATCACTCGTGATGTTTCCATGGGTGGCGTGGTTACCGAGGAAGAGGCCATCGCCCGAGCTCAGTACTTAGACTTAGTCTATTCGCAATCCGGTACTCTGTATGAGTTGATACCAAACGCTACCCGTCCCAATAACGATCCCTCCAAACCATCAACTGCTTCGCATGCAGATGGAGTTATTGGCTCCGTCAAAACTCAATCTACTACTCAGTCTACTGTCACAATCCAACGACCCACTACCACGACTGCTCCCAGTCCGACTACACCCTCTTCTACCCCCACCCAAACTCAAGTCTCTGATGTGAATGCGGTCCAATCAACCCCTTCACAATAACCCGGGGGCAAGAAGAAAGCGAGAAACAAAACAAAGAAGAACAACAACAATGAACAACCCAAGACCCAACCACAAACCCCTGCTGCTGGAAAACAACCACAGTGAAAACCGAAATTCCCATGTCTCATTTGTGGTGATGATCACTACACTCGAGACTGCCCACATCGCGATGAAGTGGCTAAAATTTTTAAAGGAAATTCACAACCCACTGTGCTCACTCAGCCTTTTCCGCAACAACAATCTTTGGTTTCACAAACCCCCACACCGGGGGGAAGCTCCAACCAACCCCATGATGAAGCATCGACAAGCGCACACATTTACATGTTTAACGGGGTTAATCTCACCACTCGTTCTGCGACATACGACACACCAGTTAAACTCGATAAGCCGAAGACTGCTAACGGTTCTCCGCCAGATCCTTTACCATCTGTTGTCAATCCTCCGTCTGTTAGCCCTCCATCTGGGCCACTTCAGATTGAGAAACCTTCTTTTGACTCCATCCTATGCCCTCCTAAGAGCACCATCCGAAAATCCACTTTCAATCCTAATTCACGAGCCGCCCAAAACTACAATATTGTAGAAGATTTGGCCCAAGCTCCGTGCGCTATGTCCGCATTGGAGGTGTTACAACACTATCCTAACCAGCGTAGGACGCTCTTAGCTACTATCGGCGCCTTTGATCCCGATTCATCCAACTATATCACGTTTAATATGGACGACCATCAACCACGACTCTCCCACCAGCTAGCTTTCCAAATCGATGTTGTTGTCCATAATCAAATAATCCATCGAACTATTTTGGACGAGGGAGCCTCCACCTGTGTCATGTCTCTATCCTATTGGAAAGGGTTGAAATCACCTACCCTTAAAAAATCCCCCACGATGTTACGCGCTTTCGATGGATGAGGTTTCCATCCTCATGGATTATTACAATCCCTCGCCGTTCAATTGGGCGGCAAAACTATTACCGTTGATGTCGAAGTGGTCGACGCTCCCCTCGATTACAATCTATTACTCGGAAGAAGTTGGTTCTATGCTATGACTGTTGTTTCCTCATCGGTGTTTCGATGTGTACAATTCCCTCATCAAGGAAAAATTGTCACCGTCGATCAACTTGACTTTTGCACACCCGACGCCCACATCCCTGCCACCAACAATATTCCCTTTTTGGGAGATCACCTAGTTACGTATGAAAGCGTTGGTGTTGGCTTATTGAAAGATTCTAGCCTCATGGGTACTTTCCCTACACCACTTCCACCTACTACACCTCATATTGCCACCATCAATATGATCTCGACTTTGCCTTATCAATCCTTGGAATCATCTGACCCTTGGATTGTGCCTAGTCCTTTGGAATTCGATGGACTCAGTGACACCATGCCACTTAGCCCAGCCGAGGCCGCATATGTAGCTATTCAATCCACCTCTCCCTCTTCGAACACTTCACATTCACTGGCACCCGACACTTACTCAGTGCCCTTGTGGTTGAACTCCCTATCATCTGTCGTTGATTACATTTCCCACATTTTTCCTTCGGATGAATCTATCATGGAAATGCTTAGCATTGACGATCTTCCCTGGGATGACAACCACCATCGATCCTCTTTTCTTCCATCATTGGAAGAAGTGCAAGACATACAATCTGTCTTCCCCCCCCAATGTTACCAATGCTTCACAATCCCCTATCCCCACCCAAGATACTTTCTCTGAGGGAAACATGGGTAACATCTCTACCACAATCACAATTGACATTTCAGTCAAAGAAGGTGTCGTGGAAAACATCAATCTTGGTGCTAATTGCATGCCCGACGAAGTGGCTTCTTACACCGCTTTGTTCAAAGAATTCTGCGATGTCTTCGCCTGGAGCTATGAAGAAATGCCAGGGATTGACCCTTCCATCATCATACATGAAATCAAAACTTACCCTGACGCAAAACCGGTTCAACAGAAACTCTGCCCGGTTCACCCCAAGAAACTGGCAGCTATAAAGGAAGAAGTTGAAAAATGTCTAAAATCTGGCTTTATCTACCCTGTCCCTTTGACGGAATGGGTCTCTATCCTCGTTCTGGTCACCAAGAAACAAGGGACCATCTGTGTCTGCATATATTATCATGATCTTAACAAAGCTTGTCCCAAGGACAACTACCCTACACCCTTTATCGATCAAATCATCGACAATTGCGCGGGAAGTGTGATATTCTCTTTCATGGATGGCTTTTCTGGATACAACCAGATCGAAATCTTATCTACTGATCAACATAAGACAACCTTCATCTTCTCTTGGGGAACCTTCGCTTACCGAAAGATACCTTTTGGCCTTAAAAACGCTAGTGCTACTTTCCAGCGAGCCATGTCGTATGCTTTCCACGACATCAAACATATCGCGGAACCTTACCTCGATGATTTACCCGCCCATTCATCCAACCGACACGATCTCATTGGTCACTTGCGGGCAATTTTCCTTCGATGTCGTTTCTATCGTATTCGTCTGAACCCACATAAATGCATCTTCATTGTCGAATCCGGCCGACTCCTCGGTTTCATCGTCTCCAAAGACGGGATCAGGGTGGATCCCCTGAAGATTAAGGCCATTCTCGCCTTACCCCCACCCACCAACTTAACCCAACTTCAAAGTTTGCAAGGCAAAGCAAACTTCCTTCGCCGTTTCATCTGCAATTACACCGAGATCACTAAAGGATTTATGCAGTTACTGCAAAAGAATGTCACTTTCATCTGGGACGACACTGCCCAACGGTCATTCGACGCTCTCAAGCACGCTTTGACCCATGCTCCTTTGTTACATCCTCCCGAATATACAAAGTATTATATCCTTTACTTGGCCGCCTCTACCTCCACCATTGCAATGGTGTTGGTTCAAGAGGATGCTAACGACGAAGAACATGTGATTTATTATCTGAGCAAAAGTTTATCCGGACCCGAACTCAGATACTCACATGTCGAGAAACTGGCTATGGCAGCTATCATTGTTGTCCAACGATTCCGCCACTACATCCTATTACGCACCACCACAGTAATTGCAGACTCTAACCCCATGTACCACGTCTTAACACGTCAAGTACTTGGGGGCAAATATTCAAAATGGATTGTTATTCTTCAAGAATTTGATCTCAAGTTTACAAAGGCCAAAGCTAAAAAATCCCTGGTGTTTGTCGAGCTCCTCTGTGCTCTCCAGAGTGCCGATGAACACAATGAACCTAGAGACCCTCTTCCTGATGAGTCTCTCTTCCTCATCAGCACCTCTGACCCCTGGAATGGAGACATCCTCCTTTACTTTCAAACCCAACATTTTCAGCCAAACATCTCTCGAGAAGAGCGTCGACGTATACGTCACCACTCTCTCCGTTACCTCATCCTCGGCGACACCTTGTACCGTCGTGGTATTGACACCATTCTTCGGCGCTGTCTAATTCATGAAGAGGCTGAATGCGTTCTGAATGATTGTCACCTTGGCGCTTGTGGTGGTCACCTTTCCGGGATGGCCACAGCCCAAAAAATCCTACGTGCCGGCTACTTTTGGCCCTCGATCTTCAAATATTGCATCGAGGCCGTCAAAAAATGCCCACCCTGCTAAATCTTCAACAAGAAGGCACGCACCCACCCTACTGCGTTGCATCCCATTATTGCCATCGGCCCCTTTTCTAAATGGGGTATCGATTTCATGCAATGTAAGCCTACCTCAGCCGGGGGGCACGGTTACATCATCGTTGTCGTCGATTACTTCACAAAATGGGCTGAGGCTATGCCTACCTTCCTGAACGATGACCGCACTGCAGCTCTTTTCCTTTTCAACCACATCATTACTCGTTTTGGCGTACCTCATGCCATTGTCACCGATCATGGTGCACATTTCAAAAACCAGATGATGAGCGAATTACACGTCAAATTGGGTTTTCTCCATGAAAACTCATCCCCTTACTATTCTCAAGCAAACGGACAAGTTGAAGCCATCAACAAAGTCCTAAAAACCATGATCCAATGCATGGTAGGGGAAAACAAGACATCATGGCATATACAACTATTTTCCGCTCTCTGGGCTTATCACATGTCTGTGAAAACCTCAACTGGATTCACTCTGTTCCAGTTGGTCTATGGCATTGAAGTCATCTTACCAATCGAGTGTGAAATTTCGTCACTCAAATTGAAAGTAGAACTCCTGCCCCATACTTCTGCGGAAGAAGAACGATTCTTGTACCTATCCAAGCTAGACGAAACATGTCGTGATGCTGCTCTCGTGAATGAGGCACATCAGAAATGGATCAAGAGTCAATATGACAAATCTGTCCAACCTCGAGCCTTTGTAGAAGGAGACTTAGTCCTCGTTTATGACCAAGCACACGATAAATTGGGAACAGGAAAGTTAGAACCTACGTGGTACGGTCCTTACATCGTGAAGCGTGTTTTACACAGAGGTGCTTACGAACTAGTAGATCATGATGGAATTTCCTTGGGAGAGCCCCGAAACGGGTTTTACCTTAAAAATTACTATGCCTAGATCGCCTAGCGTCTATACTTTGTGCATTATTGTATTTTAAGTTTGGTGTGTCTTTTCTTTCGCGTGCTCGAGTCTCTATCGTTGCCACTCATGACTGTGCCTGTGTTTTCATGCGCAGATGACGTCTTCCTTTCCTATATTTTTTGGGTTCGCGGATGGTGCCAGCCGACACACCCGGAACATCGCCTCGGCAACATGGGTTATTTATCAGTTTGATGAGGTGGTGAGTTTTGGAGGCATTTGTTTAAGGCCAACAACCAACAATATGGCAGAATATCATGCTGTCATTGGACTGTTAACCCAAGCCTCCTCCCTAGGTATTCCTCATATCATCGTTTACTTAGACTCCCAACTCGTGGTTTATCAACTCAATCGCATCTACACTATCCGTAGTCCTATCCTGCTATGTTTACACTTGCAAGTTCACTGTCTCGAACGAATGTTTGATTACATTGAATACAGACACATTTTGAGAGAACTTAATAATGTTTCAGATTCGTTAGCAAATTACATCATGGATCGATATTTAGCCCACAGATAAGATTCAAGGAAAGCAAAAAAATGTACATTACATGTAAATTAAAACACATCACAGACATCATGTACAAACCATCGGCATCATAAAAACTCGAGATTGTATATATATATACATATGGCGTCACTGAAATGTTTACATTACATGAAAAAGTCTGTAAGAGAACAAAATATTGGGTCCATCCACCCATACAACATTGCCAGACATGGCATACAAAAAAACATGATCTCGGGGAAACTCTAATCCCCCCGCGCTACGTTGTGCTGTGTGTAATACAATACTGTGCATACTACATGACTCAACAGAGAATTGAGATTATCTGGCACCCCTACAGTGTGCCGCTGCAGATGCAAAGGCACGTCCCCCCTCTGCAGAGGAGGGATACCCATCGTAAGGCCCTGGAGGTTCCTCTCAACCTCCTGAAGGCCCGCCACCGGTACTGCTGGGTCTGCTATAACCGGGGCACCGCCACGACGTCCTAGCATTGGAATATCCGATGGGTGCACTGCTCCCCTGTTTGCACATTAAAGACAAGACATCTGTCAAACACTCTCTTACATACACAAAAAAATACATATACATCAAAAAACATAAAAAACAAATTAGACAAGGTACAACTTAGTCTCTTACCGGACTCGTCCCAATCTTCCCCCTCGGGCATAATCAAATCCATACTCCCACTGAAGTCCACACCAGCATACGGGAAGTCCTCAATCCAAAGGAACTGTCGCCTCAACCAGGCAAAGAAATCACCAGTAAAATGAAACTCGGACTTCGAAACCAACCTTGGGGATAGGCTAGTCCACCTCTCCATCCGAGGCTCGTCAATTGGTCGTACTGCCAACGCGACCTGAGGCTGCATATGAGGGATGCGCTCCAAGAAAAATGAGACTAAGAAAGAACCATAGCCAAACTGCTTTTGGCCATTCCTACATCGAGAAACTTGTTCCTTCACATTGTTAAGGAACGTCGCACTCCAGTTGAATAGTGTTAGCTCTAAACACTGAACACCATAAGCCACCTGGGACCTCGAAGCCAAATGAGCACTAGTTCTACCAGTCGCACTAGTGATAGAAAACAATATGGATCGAAGAGACAGATCCCAGACATCCTTGATAGGGATCCTGCCCCCTACCAACCTCGCTCCTGGAACACAATGATGTGCCAGATACACGTCCACCTGCTCGGGTAATGCCCTTTGCCCCGTAAAAGCTATAGGGACCCCTCATTTTGAGAGGCCGGTCAAAAAGTACACATCCTCCAACTCGATGGTCAGAATTTGTGTGCCAATACGGAATCCTTGTTCCGCGATGTCCCAAAGACCAATGATATGCTCAAGAAGTAAAACCTCACCTTTCATTTTTTGCAGTTTGAAAAACTTGAGTAACCCGCAGGCCCTCAAAGCAGCCCACGTATGGGGACTCCGCAGAGCGGCTATGTCATCCATCTCATGTTCCCGCTCTTTCCACTCGATCATGGTTGCCAAATATATCTACAAAACAAAAATTCAAAATTTTAATCATTACCCACGTTTTTGTGATTTCGACAATTTTTGAAAAACATTTTAAAGCATGAAAACAAATACCCATGACTTCTAAAGGTAATCAATCATCATTTCTAGCCACCACGCTCTTAAACATTCATTACACAATGATTAAAACATGACCAAAACAAAAAACGTTGTGAGGGGGTGCGTGGGCCCATGGGGGAAGTTTTTGCAAGATCCTTTGGTCAAAATGATCGATTTAATCTTTGGTTAGGGTGTAGACAACATAACTACCCTTTCCCAATACGTTTTCGTGAGTATTTCCCCCCTTTTTATTAACTTTTAGAAGGAGGCCGATTTGGTGCAAAATGGACAACCTAGGGCTTTGTATTTTAAATTAATCATGCTATAAAAGTCAAATTAAAACCATGCAATTGAAAGAGCAAAGAACGAACACCTACCTGGTTCAGACGGTGTGTGAAACGATCAACCATAGCTCCGGCAGCGAGAAGAACAAGTTTTGCTCCAATTGAGATTCTCCAACACTCCACAAAATTCTTACAAATGAAATGGTAAATGAGTTTTTCAAATCAATTCTTATTTATAAAATTTCATTTTCATAAACTATAGGTGTTTTGGGTTTCTCTAATGATGAAAATGGCTCGACTAATCCCTGGTTTTTAGTTTCTGGCATTGCAGGCTTATTGGCAATTCTAATACATTTTCCACCTTGTCATGTTTACGAGCATAGTCTTAGTTCGTTCTCAAGCTCGATAATATGAGAACGCAACTGGGTAAAGTTTTATCTCTTTTTTTGACCCGTACGGATACGATCACACGAAAAAGGAACCCCCTGGAGTCTTCTTCAAACCCTTTTCAGACTCTCTAAATATGAAAAGATTGTCGAGTGATCTTGCTTCCTTTCGCACTCGTTAAAAGGTTAGAAAGGGCGTCTTTCGAGCGATAATTTAACCCTTTTTCGGTCTCGACGGACTATCATACGAAAAAGGAACTGAGAGAGTTCTCTTTTAAGTGTTTTTCCAAACTCTATAATCCCGAAAAACCTTCG
>ML776768.1:3234976-3250490 GCA_009831015.1 Picea engelmannii
TCTGATCGAATGATTCCACGAATGTTCGACTTCAGCTCATTTATTCACGTTCGGTGGAATGTACTACGATACCTTGGGAATCATTGACATTAATGGTGATCTCCCTCGCACTTGTTAATGGTTTACCTCATTGATCGGTAATCGAGTGGTTTCTACCGTGTTCGACGCCAAAACATATATTCACATGGTTAGAATCGTATCTCACGGGGATTAGTTAGAAGACCCTGGGTTGAGTCATAAAACTTGATACATTCTTCACCCAGGTTGCGAAGTAATTCTGGACAAAGAACACATACATTGTTACATAGATCCACTTTGTATTGGTCGTGGCTATGTTTTATCATCTCGTAGATCCACTGTGTATTCTTTGTGGCTACGATCTGTCTGAGTCATCAACGTATAGATCCACAGTGTATCTTCGGTGGCTATACCCTTTTCTACCAATACGATTATGGATCCGCAGTGTATTTTATGGCGGCCATATCTTGCAAATCTTGATCACCCAAGCATAGGTATGCATGCCTTGGGTTTTGAAATATGTCATGATATTTGTTGGATATTGATGTGCAACTTTTGTCAGGTTCTCCGAGTCCATACCCTTGCTTGAACGTCTGCAAAGTATTTCAGTCATCAGTTTGTATCTTCTGACTTCATACTTTGGGGGGCATTCTGTTACACGTCAAAATTGCTAAGTATCGCATTGTCCCTGTCAATCGTCGTAAGTGTCGCATCTTCCCTACATCTTTCGCAAGTGTCGCAAGTTGACCACTAGTGTCGTAAATGATGGTCGGGCATAATGTCGTGATAACGACACTAAGAAAGCACTTATGGCACCTCATCTGACTGATTTGAAGAGCAAGAACTGATCCACTGGAATCAAAGAACTCTTAACACCTGAAAGAAGCCCTGAAATAGTGGTTTGGAAGGGGAACTCTCCTCTAATACTGCTAGAGAAGCGCTAGCGCCCTTACACCATGGTCCAGAAGCGTTATAACACTCTTCATCCCTTCTGGAGGAACGTTGCTCACCTTAAGAGCGCTAGTGCTTTCCCAAGGCACATCAGGAGTGATATAACGCTCTAATACCCCTTTGGGGGAGCGCTCCCTATTCTGGGTCAATTGTTAACCTGATGAGTCGAATGAGGAGGAGATCATTCGAGATTAGAAGGAAGTTATGCTCGAATTCTTGGTTTCATCAAAGATCCCTGATCCAAGGAGATGGTTCCTAACTGGTTCTAAACATAACTCAAGAGGTTAGGCCTTGCCCAACCTATATAAACAGGCTTCATGATGGTGAAAAGGGGGAAGAACTCAACATATGAAACTTATGATCTTGGAGGAAACTAACAGTCAGCTAAAGAGAAGTGATTAGTGAAGCTGTTTCCATCCAGGTTGTGGATCTTTCAGGCAAGGGTTGGACGAAGAGGACTTGACGAAGCTGTCGCATTCGCATCTACGATTGTAAGTACTGTTGT
This sequence comes from Picea engelmannii, assembly GCA_009831015.1. Lineage (NCBI taxonomy): Eukaryota > Viridiplantae > Streptophyta > Pinopsida > Pinales > Pinaceae > Picea > Picea engelmannii. The sequence goes on from ML776768.1 coordinate 3,236,451, forward strand.
CGTTATTCTCATTAATATGACAAGCTTGGCCTGTTTCTTTCTAGTTTGTGTCTAATACTACATGAACTTATCATTTGTTGATAGATCTGTTTTCAAGTTAATTTCAATAGAGTAGGAAGTGGTCGTATCTTTTTTTGTCCACAAACCTCAGCGAGGAGCAAAAGATTGGAGCACAACTCGGAGCGTGCAGGGACAAACGACGGGTAAAAGGTACTTCTGTTATTCTCCCTTCTCATGCATTAGGCTTAGATAGATTTGAAAGGAAGTCAGTGTCCATGATAAGCATTTTTCTGTCTAGGGTTAAGGTCAAGCTCTAGAGGTCGATCTACTTGTCCGCAGGCAGATTTTTCTACAACACTTTTTATCCCACCTCTGGTGATGATCTCCTCAAGATATGTAGTTCCAACGACTGCAGGTCTCCTCCAAAGGCTGACCTACATTGAAAACTAGGCAAACAAGGGCTAAACGCATGGTATTCTATTCATGATTTAGGGTTAGATATCAAATGCTATGTATAAATAAAATAAAATACACAAAAAATCATCATTTGGGACAAGGAAAATAGATTATTTTATTCATCAAACAAAGACTGAAAATTACAATCTGTGCCAGCCACTATTTCGTGAACCTGGTTCGGTATCCTTTTTACAATGCTCCAAGTGCACCTTCAATAGGCCTCTTCTCTAAATCTTATGATCACCTCAAGAGAAGGGAATGGATTGAATGGGGGAAGAAAAGGTTTATGAGGGAATGATGAGGCAATATCTCACAAAAGGTAGCAAATCTTGGGAAAGGAAGGGAGGTGAAATTGGGAAGAGTTTCATTGTTCGTATTCTTGGATCTGAATTGAAACCCAAAAACCTCCATTTATATGAAAAAATGATGGTTATTCGGTTGGGTGATGGGATATAGTAGGCGAATTGGTTGGGAAACCTCCAATAGCCCGTGAATTTCACCGAATTCCTTACAACTTTTTAATTTTTGCAACTTTTACAAGCATATGTGGGTTGTTTAGTGTGCAACAAGCATATGTACACAAACTTTCTAGTATGAAACAAGAGTATGTACACATGATGTTGTGGTGTAGGGCACGTACATGCTCTAAAAAATGGTTTTTTAAGAAGTGCTCCTCAACAATGCTTTGGAAAAATATGCAAGTAAGAGGGTCAATGCCATGTATGCATGAGTAGATCATTTTAGGGATATAACAATATGGAATTTCCAATTTCGAGAGAGATTGTTACGGGTCTTCCAAATTTCAATATTGATTAGAGGGGAGTGTGTAGAGGGTGTGCACTTAGAATTAATTTCAAGGATGCTTTTCCAAGAAGAAAGATTAGGTCCAAGAGGATATTGGATCTTATCCATTCATATGTGAGTGGGTCGATGTTTATAGCATCATTATAGGTATCATCATATTATGTGATGTTTATTGATGATTTTTATAGGAAAACCTAGATCTTTTTTATGAATACCAAGGATGAGGTATTTAGTCGGTTTAGAGAGTTCAGGGCTCATGTAGAGAAACAAAAATGAATGGAGATTAAGGTCTTTACGTCAGATAACAGGGGAGAGTACACCTCCAATGAATTCAAGGATTTTTATAAGGAGCTGAGGATAAAGGGGGAGCTAACAGTCTCATACAACCTTCAACAGAATGGGGTTGTGGAGAGAAATAATTGGTCCATCATTAGTTTTTCTAAGGGTATGTGTTGGCACAGGGGCAGACCCGGGGTTGAACTCTAATAGCACACCAACAAGCCCTAACTACTATCCATTTTGGCAACACCTACGAAGCAGATGGAGTCTCACCCGAAGTAGCTATAGGGGGTCGCAGGACACAGGTGTCTACAACCAGAGGAAATGCAAAGTGGATTCACAGCAACAACACACAACCACCTAGTTATTCTTTACCTTCCTTAAACCTACTGCGCAAGTTATATTTCAGATCTAACACAATATCACAATAGCATCATATCAATGACAAAGAACACAACATCAATCACACATAGCACAAGATACACGTGGTTCACCTTCTCCCTAGGGCTACGTCCACATAATTGTGCTTTATAATATATTAAGATGAAAGAATATAGTTCTTGTCTACGCTCTTAGCTAGCATATCTTCTCTCTTTCTCTTTTTCCTCCCTCCCTGCACACCCAGCTGCAGGGTTCATCTTCGCACCCAGCTGAAGATCTTACAATACAGAATGCCCTCACACACAACACTTCTCTCTCACATAGTAGTACTCACTCAATCACACAATAACAATGAAATATCAACAAACTTAGGACCAACCCATCCCAGGCCCTTTAGGCCTTTATTTATATATTACAATATCTCATTGACATCCTTAGGTTGAGACCTAAGTGTCAAAACCATAGATAGCCCACGTTTTCAGGGCTTTTCCAGCCTGTCTTTCCTTCCTTCTCGCACGGTGCTCCAAAGCATATAACGATGCTTTTTTATGCTTGATAAGTTGTCCATGATCTGTCTTCCTTGTCAATCTATCATCCTCAATCCCCTCGTCCAATGACTTTATTTCTCTTACTTCGCGATGACTTTTCTTCTCTTCTTCTCACTTCGACCCATCATCAGTCACTGTGTCTTTTGCGCAGTTCGCATTTCATATCTTCCTCTTTTTTCTTAACTTACTTCCATACCCAAGGGCCAACAGGCCCCCAACAATCACCTATGACTTGTCCCGAGGAACTTCATATCTGATCCTTCTAATTCACTTCATCTTCAGGCTACGTGAAGCAGCCCGTGATTTTTTCTCTTTCCCTCCCCACTGTGTGTAGACTGTCTGTTCTGTTTTTGGTACCCAGTTTCAACTACACCTGGTACCTGGACCCTTTTCCTTATACTTTTAGTGAGAGCTGCGAGGAATTTGGTTCTCACAGTATAGTTTCAACTGGCTCTCATTCACCAAACGTTCCTTCCATTCACTATTCAAAGTATTGAACTACGCAACTCCTCCTTCTGTAACATAGGAAACCTCATATGGCCCAAGCCAATGCATCCTGAACTTCCCTGGATACTTCATGAACTCACTGTCATATACCAATACCAAATATCCTTTCTTGAAGGATTTCTTCTTGATGTGCCTGTCATGGTAGGCCTTTTCTCTTTCTTTTTGAACCTGCTAGTGAAATCCTACAATAAATCTGTCTTCTTCCTTCTCGACCAAATGCGCAAGCCTCTTTTGCACAACGCCAATGTCATCGATATCTTTAAAGGTTTCAATTCTCAGACTAGGAACCAAATATTCCATGGGTACAACTTCTTCTAGACCATAGCAATTTAAAGGGGGTCTGCATGGTCAGTTTCTTGCAAGTGGTTCTATAGGCCCATAATACTGCTGGTACTCTCAAATCCTAGTCATCCCTATTCACACTACATATCTTCGTCAACGTTGTCTCCAAGATCTTATTGAATGCTTCAACTGTCCCATTTTCTTGTGGATGATAGGGCATTCTCTTCTAATGGTGAAATTCAAATATCTGAGTCAAGGCTTCAATATTCTTGTTAATAAAATGTGTGCCTTGATTTCTCATAAGGATATTTGGGCATCCAAACCTAGTTATGATATCATCAAATATGAATCATGCAGTTGTAGTTGCACTACAATATCTAAATGCTCTTGCTTCAACCCATCTGGTCAAATACTATATCACAATGATTATGTATCTAGATCCTGTGCACTTCCCTAGTGGGTTTATAGGTACCACGAAGTCAATGGACCATTTCACAAATGCTTGTAGGGTCAGTTGCAGTGCTAAAGTCATTTCATCTCTTCTGGGCGGTTTCCCAACTCTTTGACATACATCACATGCTCTATAATAGTCCTTAGCATCTCTATGTAGGGTAGACCACCAAAGGACAACTCTAAGAACCTTCTGCACTATTTCTTTGCCTGCTTAGTGTCCTCTTGTGATGCCTTCCTGAAATTTTGCTAGGATCAACAGTTGCTCTACCTCCATAACACCTCCTCAATATATCATCAAGTCCCATCTTGTATAGTTTTCCAACTATAAGTGAAAAGTTTGCAGCACGTACTACCAGTTGTTTCTTCTGAGTGATTGTATATTCATTAGGTGCCATTCCTATTGACAGGAACTGGACTATCTCCTCTAAGTGATCATCGATCTTTCTAATGGCCAGAAACTACACATTTGATAGTGTATTATCCAAACTAGTAGGTTCTTCTCCATGTTCTAACCTCGACAAGTGGTTAGGACCTTTGTTCATTATGCCTAGCTTAACCACGATCTTGAAATCATATTCCTAGAATAATAGAAGCCATCTGCATATTCTCTCCCCCAACACTAGCTTGTTGACTAGGTATTTTAGCAAAGAGTGATCAATAAACATTTTAAAGTGTCCTCCCAACAAGTAGTGGTATAATTTCTGTAGGGCATACACCATGGCTAACCTTTCTCTCTCATTGGTGGTGTAATTAATATAATCTGTTGATAGCTTCCTGCTAGTAAAGGCTAACAGGCGGTTAATGTCTCCAACTCTTGGTTCTGCTAACACATATCCTAATTAAATAGAATATGCATTGACATGCACATGAAATTCCTTGCTCCAATCTGAGAAAACCAGAATAGGCATAGTAATCATTTTTTGTTCCAGTGTGTCGAAGCTCTGATGGCATTCTTCTGTCCAATGAAACTGATAGTATTTTTTCAAAATCTTCTCCATGGGTGTTGTGATATGTGCATAGCCTTTAATGAACTTCCTGTAATATCCAGTGTGTCCCAGTACAGTGTGCAACTATTTGAATGAAGTAGGAGGGGATAGATCAACTATAATAGAAATATTAGATGGGTCTAGCAATAGTCTCTTCTTACACACAATATGACTTGACATCACTCCAAAGGGTGAAAATAATATGCACTTCTTCAGGTTCAAGGAAATACGACACTGCCTGCACTTATCCAACATTTGTCTTAGACATTCAATATGATTTTGTAATTAGCTAAAAACAATCCAATCATCAAAATATGCTTCCAGAAATTTATGTAAAAACTCCTTGAACGCTTCGACTACTACCCTGGAAAATATGGTTGGGGCATTATTCAATCCAAATGACATCATTGTATACTGGTAGGATCCCCATTCTGTTTCAAATGTGGTCTGATGACAATCTTCCTTGGCAATCTGGATCTGTTGGTATCCTGAAAATCCATCTGTGACAGAATATACCTCCTGTCCTCTGACATTATCTAACACTTCGTCAGTAAATGGCATAGAGAATGGGTCATGCAAACAAGAATCATTCAGCTTCCTGATATCTACAAAGATCCTTATCTCTCTGGTCTTTTTATCCTACACCACCATAGGGATAATCCATTCTGATTCTTCAATAGGTTCTATGATTCCTACCTCCAACATTCTGTCTAGTTCAATCTTCACTTTCTCTTTATATTTAGGGTTCAATATGTAGGGTCTTTGTTTAATTGGCCTTGCATATAGTTTCAAAGGGATCCTCATCTCTCCCATGGGCCCTTTAATTCCCTTCATATCAGTGAACTTGGTTGGAAACAAGTCCCGATATTCATGCAGTGATTCTGTGATCTTGTCAATAGTGGCAGCATCCCAATAATCCCCAACACTCGCAATTTTTGGTGTCTGCTCTATTCCAATATTGAATTTTTTGATATTGATCGACTATCCAATGAAAGGTAGTTCAACTCCTGGTCCTTTTATGTCTCTTTGTCCTTCTATTTCGGTGATTTTCACCTTCCTTTGATCATCATCTTCGTCAGCATTGATATTGTAAAAGCCTTGTAGTTTCTGGAGAGGCACAATCCATTTGTCCTCTTCTTGTTCCAAAGGGAGGCTAGGTGCCACCTCAAAGACTTTATGTCTTATGATCTATAATGCTTGATCCACTATAGATATTGGTTGTCAAAAAAGAATGCATTTACAAATTTTTGGTTCATACCTTTCCAATTTGCAGTGATGAGTCGCAATTTTTCTTGTAGTTACCAATTGATAGGGGTCGTGTTCAGTGTGTTGATGAATTTGTGTACCCACTGTTCTTGAGGAATGTTTGTCGAGGATTCCTCACAACTTCACACATGGTCCTTCGGTCAACTTTGACCTTTGTATCTAACTTCATAGCCTTCTACTTGCTCTGAAAATTGCGCTGTCATCAAAGTGTGACATTGTACCCAGTCTATAATGTTGTTTTTGTGTGTCCCCCACCATCTTGCTAGAGTTTCTTTCAGAGCCTCATCCATTGCCAACAATCTTTGTTGTGTTGGTACAATTTATTCAAATTCCAACAAGAATGCTTCTAAGTGATTTAGACCATCAAAGGTGGGCAAGTTACTTACTGTTGTGTCAATCTAGCGAACTTCTTTGTTTAATCTAGCACATCTCCTTGTAGATACTTCATACATTTTGTTCTACCAGTTCTCCAGTGATTCTTCTAAATTTGATGAACATGTTGTTACACCTCAAAATTACTCACTCCAATGATGACCTATTGTCTTCATCATCAGTGACGCAAGTGTCACATTTTATCCATAAGTGTTGCAAGTGTCGCATTTTAGCCATAAGTGTCACAAGTGTCACAAACATCATACTTCCATATCTCTTATTTCATGTCTCTAATGACATCACAAGGACACTTGAGACACCCTTAAATACTGGTTTAACAAGGAGAAATCATCTGATGAAGAGTACAAATATTTTTCCATGGAAAGAACCACTCAAAAGTCATTTTTGAAGGCCAACGCTCCCCTACCCACTATCAGGGAGTGCCAGCACTGCCTACCCCTCTTTGGGGGAGAGTTCCAACACTTTGTGCACCCTTCTGGGGGAGCACTGGGATTTTTTAAGAAAATTTTGGGCAGCGCTCACCTACCCACTATCAGGGAGTGCCAACGCTCCCTAACCTTATTGGTGGAGTGTTGCAACACTCTGTGCCCCATTCTGAGGGAGCATTGGGCTGTTTGAGGGAATCTTTGACTATTGAGTAAAATTAGGGAAAACTCCCCCTCATCTATGGAGTTAGTTGGATTCAAATCTAAGGTCAAGGTTGGATCTTAGGGAGGATCCACAACTGATGGAGAAATATCCTCAACCTATCCTAAGAATCTGTAAGGTGGTTGGGTCTCTCCAATATTATATAAGGAGGCCTTCTCATGGTGAAAATCACAAGGATTTTTAGAGGCATCAAACTTATGATATCATAAGGGAGATAATAAGTAAATATAGTCATTCTATTGGTGGATTATTTGAGCAAGGGGTTGGACAAGGAGAGATGGAAGAGGTTGTTGCAACTTCATCAAAAGTCTATAAGTATTGCTATCTAGTTCTCATTAATACATGTGCTTCGCCTATTTCTTTCAAGGTTTTGTATGTCTACATGAACTTTTCTTTGATAGATATATCTAGTTTTGGATTAATCATGGTAGAATAGGAAGTTGTTTTGTCTTTGTTCTTATTTGGATTGCAGGACTTGTTGAAGATGTTGGGGATCAAGGCTCAACTTGGACTGGAACGAGGACAAACATAAAAAAAAGGTACATTCTTCTTCCTTTTCTCTGTTTGATCGATTTATCTAGGTTTAAAAGGATGTCAGTGACCAAAGTTAGCACCTTTCTATCTTGATCTTAGATATTTATGGTTCAAGAGGAAATCCACTTGTCCACAGGGGTATTTTCCTATAACACATGCGCTGTCACTTCGCCAGCTCAAATTCCCTTATGTTGTAGGATTAATGTAATCCTGTTGTCTGGATCTTAATTTGTATATGTTTTCAAGTTCATATGTGCAGTCTTCTTCCCCGATGGGTTCTGTGTATCTCTGTCCTTCATCAGGATCCAAAGGTGCAATGAACCTAAGGCCATATCCTTCAAATGCCATTCTTATTTTCTTTAAATCAACCATAGTGGAATTATTGAAATCCCAATTAATTCCTAACAATGCAGGGTAAGGACAACTATCATCAACTATATCAATCACCTCTAAATATGCAATCGTCCTTACTCCGCCGATTTCCACAGGGAGGTGTTCCAATTTTCCAAAGGGGCTTACAACTTGTTGATTAGCCATCATAAGCCTAATAGGGGAGTAGATAAACATAGGTTTTCCCATCAGTGCCCAGGTTTGCTTCGTCATCACATTGACCTCCAACCCTAAGTCGAGGACTACATAGACTATATCATACTCTATGATTTGAGCATTCAGTTGTAGATCCTTAATTTTCCTTCTCTTTTTAGAGACTTGGTGTACTTCTCTATTCAGCAAGGGGTCTATATTTCCTATCTCATACTGTCTGATTAAATTTTGTAGTTCTTGTACATCACTTTCATCCTGAATCAACTTAATATAAGTATATAAGAATTCCATGAGATTTCTTACCTATTGTCCTTCTCCTGGAAGATCAAACTGATTGAATTCTAGAGGCATTCCATATTCTCTTAACTCTGTTCATGTCTTCGATGAAGAGCCTTGATCTCTCCCAAATTCTTTTCTTGTCTCCTCAAATATTTTTTTTTCTTTCGTTGCATCAAACACTTGTGTCTTCTCTATAGCTTTCCTGACTCCTAGTTCTTCTATAGTATTTCCTTGGGTCACTCTATCTTCTCCTATAACAATGCCTCCTCTAGTGATAATAATGACTCTAGGATCTAATCCATGAGGTTCTGCTTTGATTAGTTATATTTTTCAGTTTCCTCCTCGTCTCTCCTGAAGTTTATCCAACAATGTTGGGCAGTCCTCGATAACATGCTCAAATGAGTTGCAATAGCTGCATGTGGTACAAGGGTTCCGACAGTCCGTTGCCAAGTGTCTTGGTTGTGTGCAATTATAACAGATGATCTAACCTTGACCTTGACCCATACCTACTCCTCTTCCTCTTTCTCAGAATCCACCAAGAGGGTTGAATTTCCTCTCCCTAGGAAGTATACTGCGTAGTGCCTCCTTCTTGTTATACTTCACCTTGAATTTTGTATATATCCCTTGACATTTCATGCATGAGGTCGTAATACGTACAATCCCTATCATCATGTCTAAACATAATTTTGAAAGTAGTAGCATTCATGAGGGCGATGCCTATTTCTACATACCTCAAACGATGGTAAGGTGGCTTGCATCAAAGGGCTTGGGGCTCCAGAGGCCAAGTATTCATGAAATAGGGGACAATGCTCCTTGTCATGGCCTTCTGATTTGCATATAATCCACCAGATATCCTCTCTTTTATCTTTTCCCTTGTCTTTCTTCATATCTTTGACGTGCAGAGATAAGCTAGTCAACTGACTCAATATTTGACTCATACCTGAGTTGGATTCTCCCATAGGGGTTGATTCTAACTTCATGGTGATCTCTAATGCCTCTGCCTGCAAAACAATCTTTTGTTGCATCAGAGGAACTTTGATGTGTGGTAAGAGTGCAACAATGAACCATTCCTTGTTCTTCTCATGTGGGATCTGAAAGCTCAAGTGGTCTGTCAAAGTCTTAAATCTCATATAAAACTCCCACACAGGTTCAATTATTCTCTTCTTTATTTCTTTTAGTTCTGTAATGCATTGTGAATCTGACTTAGGTTTCTTGAATTCAGCAATTAGCGCAGTCTTAATGTCATTCAGTGGTTTCGGTGTAGCTCCTTTAAAAAATTTCATGTACCATCTTAGTGCGCGATCTCTCAGGTTGGTACTGAGCTGAGCTCATTTAACAACTTCGTCGATGATATTTTTAATACTCCATACAACATCACATAGAAACCAGTGTTGATCAGGATCTTCAGATCCATGTCCTCTGAAGGTGAGTAATATCATCTCATCTTCCATAGATCTTCCTAGGTTTCTTGATTGAATATGTGGTGTACTACTAGTGATAGTTCTTAGAGTGCTCTGGTGACTCTGATTACTCTAATTTATTAATGTTGTTGAAACAACCAGAGGAATAATAGTACTTACTTCAATAGTTGGCGCAATTCCTAAAGTTTTTGATTCTTCTCAACGAGGTTCCTCTATCCTAGAGAGCTCTAAATTCTCTTCATCTGTCAGATCTTCCTCTTCTCCAATGTAGAAACCCTCATCCTCGTAGTTCTTCTTAAACAAGTTCGAAAGAGGGACTTATCTGAACGCTCTCCCATTGCGTGTATATCCAACCTCTGTGTTGTTGTCAATGTCTGAGTTATTGAACATTAGCCTCTTCCAAGCTGACCAACTACTGTATCTTTAAGATGTTCTTCTCATGCAATAGCATGTTGATCTTCAACTTCAAAAAGTGTAAAAAATTTCCTCTGGGTCCCTTAAAGAAATACCTCTCATCTTGGATATATGAATCTATTGTATCAACAACAAACTCGGTGATATACCCTCCAATGGTACTATCAAAACAGTGATCTATTTCTCTTGACATGGAGTTATCAACTCTCTTGACCTTCTTGATCAACGTCGGCATCCAAACCACAGGTGGTCTAGATCTGATCTCAAATTGGGTATCTGCTAACCTAGCTAGCCACTCGAATAACTCTCGATGAATTCTGCCAAATAAAATCTCATGTGTATCAGTAAAGATATATCTTCCCAACCAATCCTCTATACTAATATTAGGGTTCTTTTTCTGGGCTTTAGCGAAGTCCTTTTCTTTATATTCTATCCACTTCTGAATATCTTTCTTCGATGAAAACCACCTTGAAATTCCCTCAAGAAGATTCATGTTCTGGAAACGGAACCATTTGTTGGAACAGGGGCAGACTCAGGGTTCATATCTAATAGGGCACCAAAAAGCCCTAACTACTGGCCCTTTCAGAAACACCTGCGAAGAAAATGTAGTCTCACCTGATGTAGCCATAGGGGGTTGCAGGAAACAAGTGTCTACAACCAGAGGAAATGTAGAGTGGATTCATAACAACAACACATAACCACCTAGTTATTCTTTACCTTCCTTAAACCTATTGTGCAAGTTGTATTTCAAATCTAACACAATATCACAATAGAATCATATCAAATGACAAAGAACACAACATCAATCACACATAACACAAGATATACTTGGTTCACCCTCTCCCTAGGGTTATGTCCATAGAACTGTGCTTTATAATATATTAAGATGAAAGCATACAGTTCTTGTCTGAGCTCTTAGCTAATAGGTATTCTCTCTTTGTCTATGTCTTCCCTCCTTGTGCACCCAGCTACAATGTTTATCTTCACACCCAACTAATGATCTTACAATACAGAAGGCCCTCACACACAACACTTCTCTCTCACACAATAGTACTCACTCAATCACACAATAACAATGAAATCTCAACCAACTTAGCACCAACCCATCCCAGGCCCTTTAGACCTTTATTTATAATTACAATCACTCATTGACATCCTTAGGTTGAGACCTAAGTGTCAAAACCCTATATACCAAAACCCTAGGTGTCTAAAACCCTAGGTCAACTTGACCTACATTTTCAGGGCTTCACCAACTTGTCTTTCCTTCCTTCTCGTGTGGTGCTCCAAAGCAACCAACGATGGATTTTTCTGTTTGTTAAGTTTCCCATGATCTATCTTCCTTGTTGATCTATCATCCTCGATCTCCTCATACAATGACTTTCTTTCTCTTACTTCTCGTCATTTTTTCTTCTCTTCTGCTCACTTTGACCCATCATCAGTCATTGTGTCTTTCACGCAGTTCACATTTCGTATTTTCTTCTTTATTCTTCGCTTACTTCCATACCCAAGGGCCAAAAGTATGATACATGATCAAGAGTTTCCCATGAGTTTGTGGGCTAAGGCATGCAATACAATGATGTATGTGTAGAAAAAGAGTGCTCACAGGATATTGTGGACAAGGTTCTGGAGGAGGAATTCTCAGGGGTGGATCCAAAGATAAGACATTTGAGGATCTTTGGTTGTCCAATTTACATCCACATGTTAGTGGAGAAGAGGCTGAAGTTGGAGAATTCATGACACAAGGGTATATTTGTAGGGTACAGTGAGACCTAAAAGGCTTAAATGATCTTCATTCTATCACAAAGGAATACAATTGTGAGAAGAGATGTGAAGTTCAAGGAGAACTTAATGTCTAGGAGTATTCTGGAGTCATCAGTAGTGATAAAGGATAAGTGTAACACACCCGACCCCTAAGTTCTCTTTTAATGGGTGGGGTATCATAATTTCACTTTCCTTAACTCTCTCTAGTTTCCCCTTTCTTCATATTGCAGGTTCTTCCAAACCTGTGGGCTCTTTCCTGGAACTTTTGAAGGATTTGAGCAATAGGTGCTAGATCTCCAGGCTATCCCATTCCTACATATGACCTTAAGCTATGACCCGATGCCTACTCAAAGGGCACTTGGGAACTTCAGCTTTGGGTGTTTTCACCTCACCACTCGCCAATTCATCCAAACTCTGAACTGACGAAGTTCTGAAATGATGAGAGAGGAATCGACGGTGCCTTCTCCCTTTCTAGATCAATGGCCCATCGAAACTTCAGGCTCAGGTTCTTCGACAAGTTCCAAAACAATGGGCGTTATCCTCTCTTGCTAGGCCCTTCTCAAATGTGACCTTGGGCTATGACCTGGGGCTTAACTCCTGAGTGTTATGTAACTTCACCTTCAAAGGTTTTGGTCACTCCAACTTGCAATTATCCCAAAGCATGAACTCTGAACTCATAGATTGGACAGTCAAGAAGGATCCTGAAGGACCCATAGATCCACGGTCCAAATTACTTTGCGACTTCAACCTTCGGAGGTTTTGGCTGCTCCAACACACAATTCTCCCGAATGCGCAAATTATGAACTAGCAGATCGGATGATTGAGACTTATCTCCAATCAATGATCTACGTCTTCCCCGGGTTTCGGGCTTCAGAGAATCCGTCTCCTTTACGATGATTACCAACATTCATCGAAATTGTGAAGACTGAAGGAGTCAAGGCATTAATGCATGTGCTCCTTCTTCAAATCTAGCGATCGTGACAGATCTTGGATCCTCCCGAATGGATCTCGTCCATTCATCTTCCAAAGGAAAGGATATTCCCTTTCGATACTTGAATCTCGCTATCCTTCCTGAGATTCGTTAGTTATGAAGGACTTAAGAGATTTGCGCTTGTTCTCCTAAAATTATCACTTAGAAAGGTCTTCTGCACACCCCTTTCGCTCCTTCATCAAGTCTAGAACTTAAGAGGTTCTCGACCTCTACTCACCTCATAGAGACTTCGTGCATATCTGCACTATATCTTCTAAGCTTAATAGACTCCATCCTCCTGGAGACTCAGGGAAACTAGAAGTGTCGACGCGCACCCGTGAAAACCATGCCCAAGGTCGATGAACTTACAATCCACTTATTTTAACCTAATCCACCACAGGGCTTAGACATTTACGTGTACAAATCAGAAAATTCCATACTTACTTAAATACACAAATTAAACAAGAATAAAGAGATACAGTATAACCATTAAGAACACATGCACATCCCAGAGTCATTCATAGGATATCCAACTTTATTACATAGTTACAACTCAATTACACAGGGTATGAGAATACTTATCTATTACAGGTTGCAGCTGACTAACTGACTGTGGGTGTGTGCCTTTCCAGCTAACCATAGGCTTAGAGGAATTCATTTTTAGCACTCTAGCCACCCCCGTGCCAAACCATGATACCACTAGGGAATTTACGCCATATTTTAGAGAGAATCTCTTTGTGACAATGATGCTACGAGGTTTATCAAATGCTTCCTCAACATCAAGCTCACATTCTCATTCTTCAATTCATGTTCTCTGCACTTCCTTTTGGTTCATGCATCTCCTTATGATCTTGCACTGCAGTCTCTGGTGTCTCCTCTCTCTCTATCTGTGCGTATATTAACTTCCTTCTTTAGGAAGGTTCCTAGCCTATCCTGTTCCTTCTCTCATAAGGAAGCTCGGGTCTACAGGTCTTTGTGGTACTCTGGGTTGACAACCCATGTTCCCATTCGATGGGGTGGTTGATTATTCAACCACCAGTCATTTCCTTCATTAACTGATTCTTTCCTCTAGATATATCATGGCTCATACTTCAAGAATTCACCCCCCCCCCCCA
>ML776768.1:3250524-3276657 GCA_009831015.1 Picea engelmannii
TGGGAAATTTAAAAATAATACATTTACATCGTCCACATGCCTTAGCATGGTAATCCTATTTTATGATTAATTACAAGTTGGGGGAAACATGAGTGTTACAATCCCCTCCCCCCTTAAAAAGGAACACCGTCCTTGGTGTTCTTTCTCAATAGCACCTGTTATGAATTCCTCATCCAGTTGCTTCAGAAATCTCGGTCCTCTTTCATGGTCAGGTCCTTTCTAGACTCTTGGCCTTCATCACATGTCTTCAATAAATTCTTGGACAACAAGCACATTAATCGCAACTTTATGCGAAAACATCTTATTGTTGTTCAAAGTTCAAGTGGAATATTTCATCATCTAGCCCAATACTTATCTGTGCATTTCATGTGTTTTCATCCACATGGTTGTCTTTCTATTTGGGATTATTGTTTCTTCCTAGACATACCCATTGTGTGCATGATCGCAATCAATAGTTTACAAGAACTATCAGAGTCTCCTCTTCCTTGCGGTCACTCACCCTCTAGGCAAAGGCTCAGGCATCCCCTTCTCTATTATACATTTCTTTGGGAGATCCATCTTGTCTTGCCAAGGTTTTCTCACACAAGAAGAATCCAGAAACTTCATCGAGCCTTACAATCGAGGCATCCCTCCAGCTTGTGTTACTTCAACACAACATATTCTAGGCGATCATGACTTACCATAGGGTTCTCATGTCTCAACAGTGGCCTCTTTCATCCTTTCAATTTGAAAACCTTCATATGTCCTCCCTGGACATACCTTTTCTTCTCACCTGTATCCCAGGCATATAGAAATTCATGAGACATCATCATAAATTCTGAATTTCAAAATTTTATTGCAAATCTGTCACCTACAGATTTCCAATTCCACATTTTGTTTTTCCAGATTTGTTCCACACAGGGAATAGATTCACAAGGATGCGACTTTCCTCCCCATAGAAGTTTATATCAACAGGTAATTGGTCTTCCTTATGGGCTTACAATACTTCCATATCCAAGGATCTTTCTTCCTGCAATTCATTCCTCAGCTAAACAAATTGTTAGTTATCATGCACATTATATTTTCGTCACATAATTGGAGTGCTTCACAAACAATTTCAGAATGATGCATACTAACAATCAAATTCACTTTCTCAAAAAGGAAATACCATTCCTTGCAATTTGGCTCAGGAGGCAATTGGTCTTCCTTATGGGCTTACACCACTGCCATATCCAAGACCCTTTTCCTCCTGAAATTCATTCTTTACATAGCCAAACTAAGTGTTATTCTCTCACGCATCCATGTATATATATATATATATATTCAAAACTATGCATACTAACAGTTCATCACATCTATATAAACATAAAAAGGGGATCTTATTCCTTGTCTGTGCCTCATTTCAACATACCAAACCTTTCAAAACGTAATTCAACATTTCAAAGGATTTTAAAAAATGTGCCAATATTCATGGCCACATTCATACCCATTGCACTCTTGCATTGATTTCAAGTTTGTCACACTTTATGACAGGTCTTTGGCCATGGTGTGTTGGAATTTAACCAACCTCTTCACCATATGGCTTACTCATTTTCATTCACTCTTACAGCAGAAACATGCTTCCTGCTATAGGCCGATCACGATCCCAAATCAGTACACATGAAGCTCAAAATTTTCTCATGAATTCCTTTAAGCATTCTTACTTCATTAATATCCAGGGTGCCAACACTCATGGCCACCCAAATTCATTTTCCTTCAATGCTTACATAATGTAAATAAAATATTGGAAGGTCCTCCTTCCTTACTAAAAAAAATCCATTGTTTGACCTCTTATGCAACATGCATTCCATGTAACGTGCTAACTATGATCACCTTTATTCCCATAGAACCGATCCCCGTGACCACAATCTAATGTAGAGTGCTAAACTCTACCTTCCTTGACTAGCCCAGAGGAACTCCATTTTCTCTCCATGATATTGAAATATGTGACCTTAGCTCTATTCTTTTTAGGTGCTACCCTTTCAACTCCCATGTTAGGGTGCTTGATCCTAGATAAACCCTGTGTCTACAATTCAATGGTGAAGATACATCTTCCCCCAGATCCCACGACTGCAAAGGATTGCGGAACCTCAACTAGCTCGCAGTTAAATTTTCCTTCCGATCTCCGCATTGAATACAGGTCGTCCGATCTACAATCGGACCCCCAAAAAAAAAAAAAACTATATTGAGTTTAATTTATGGCCACGGGCTCCAACATTAACATGCATTCTTATACCTTCCCTGCAATGAATACAGGTCATCGATATTATCCCTAGATTGATTCTATCCACATGATTCCAAATATAACAATTAAAACATAGAAGTATTTGACCGAGAATTTAGATTGAGAGCTTGATTTTCCAAATTGAACCACAGAACCCAATCATAGTACAAGTTTATGTGGCATTAACATGTGGGTTCTTTGTAGGTCCACCCACTGATCGTTCATAGATCGACGGTTCACAGCAATTGGGGAATCCCAATATGCTCTCTCTTTATCGGAGAGTTCAATATCTGCAATCTAAAAAGTGCCTACCCAACTCTTTTAATTGTGGTCATTGATTCTCTGCCTCGACGAGATCAATGGCATTGGTTGATTACGGGCCATGAACTAGCACGTCCATTAATTACACCTTTTCACTCTACAATTATCCCCAACCATCAATCAAATCGAATGGCTGGTGTTTGATCCATTAACTCTAGTGGATATTGAAGTTGATTTGACAACTACGATTGGACTTCCCTCCGATGAGCAAATCACATTCATCTCCTCTGTTAGGTTCTTGATTAACCTGATTTGATCAGGATTTTCTTCCTGAATCATACTTTACTTGGGTATCTATGGAATACAACTTCCCTTTCAAGATTTTGTGCATAACATGAGACAATAAAATATTTCAGAAGGGATTCTCACCCAATCTTTTCATACCTTGAGCCACATAAGCATGAACATGTTTATACCTGTTCTTGGATGCTAGCACCCTCTTTCTGATTTTTACCTCATCTGTAGTACTTTATGGGGATATTTACAGTCCATTCAACAACCTTTCACCCACAACATTCCCATGGTCATCCTTTGCTTGAGGTTGCCCATCATTGGAAACTGTCTCTCTCAACAGTTCCAATCTATTTCCTTCTACACATGAAATATATCATAAATATAGTAGTCATCATGTAAATTAAAATGCAAGTACCATAGCATTTTAAATCAATAAAACATTTACTTTCATCAATAAATCATATTTCTCATTCCAGAGACAACATAACACACAACAATAAAGGAGTTAGGGGCACCCCTTTTTCCCAACTCCTTTCACACAGTCTGGGGCTTTCAACCCAGTTGAGTTATTTCTAAGGCCTTACTACCTTTTCTTGATGTTGCCTCAACCAAGCCTATTCAATCAAACATACTCATTTATTCATTCTCTCTTTTTCCAAATGTACTTGTTCTTACAGCTGCTCTTCTAATACCTACAACTCTGTAAGCAATTCATGGTTCTTAGGGTGGGAAAAATGTTCCTCATTTTTTCTTTTTTCTTTGCTTTTGCAACTTACTCCATGTTGGGATATCCCTTCTCCTTTCCTTGAGAAGCCTTGGTTAGACCTCACCCTAACCTTTTTGGATACAACAACATGCTTTAATAGAAATATTTTTGTTCCTAGTGAATCATGAAACTATGCGTCCACTTACACATTTTGTTTTAAAATGTAATCCAAGATTATTATATAGACAGGTCTTGCAACCCATTTCCCAACCTTCAACAATTATTAGGGTTGTGACTCTATTCTTCTGACAGATTCCTTACACAGTTCCTTCACAGGGAAATCCTTCAGCATGAAACTTCCTCATTGCATATCCATCACTATCTGTGATGGACTCAGCCTTGAGTTAGCTTTAGTTGTTTACCAAATATTCCATAAGGAATATAAACATGCATCTCTGACATGCATCCATATTATGTATCCACACATTTTCTAGTTTTTTGTTAACTTACATCCATGATGTACTTAGCCATATTCAAAATCCTAAGCATGCACGTAGTTGTCATAGGTGTGTTTCACATCCCATACACATCTTTACTTTTAATATTAGTCAACTCATAATTTTTCACAATCCTTCTCATGTGATCCTCAAAGGCATAATCATTTTCCTCCTATCATGACAACATAGCATTTTTTCTCATTCACCCTTTCATAAAATTATATTAGTATTCCCTAAGGAAATGGAGTACATTTCCCTCAAGCTACCATTTGGAACATAAATTTCATGACTCTTCAGAATGGAGTCAACCATGCATCCATGGTATTCATTTAATCTGGAAGAGTGCAATTTTTTCCTTACATATCACTCATCAAGGGATCCATACTGTGCCTTTAGTATACATATATTATTATATCATACATGTGCATCACTTTCACATTTAATATCATTCATACCTAACTGGTATTACTATCAGGATTCATATCAAGAAGCTTCACAATGCATTAAATCCATGCACTCAAGCATAAACACACACAAACCTAACCAAACATTCATCATGCAAGCTCATTGCTTGCACCCTTTACAAGTCATGCATGTACATGGGCATATCAGACTTCCAGATCCTCCTCCAAGGACATTGTTGCCATCCTTATGACAAGCCTCATATGAACACTCAACACTGAGCTTCCCCCCGAGTTGAGGGCTTGCAATCATATTATTCTTTTAAGAATGTATACACATATTTGTGTATATGTAAGTGTATATCTTGAACCTTTTTTCTTCATTCATGTTGATACTCCTCTATTTTCATCAGGTCATTATGGACTAATGCAACCAATTCCATATATTATGCTACAACCAACCATAGGTTTAATTGAGTCTATTTTCATGTTACATTCATGCAACCATTATCATATGCATCACAACGCGTCATCATATTGCATTTTCATGCCAATACAGACTCATATATTACCATTAATGTCGATCAACATATCCCTACCCTCGTAAGCATAGTTATCATTTTGAAAAAGGGTTGAAGAAATTCTTCTGTTGAATTTCAGCAAGAATTCCCAAATCACAGGTTCAATCTGCAGTCCTTCTCGTCAAGGAGTAAATGTATATAATAACACCTCCTTATGCAACTCGTGCATGATCCCAAGTAGGCCAAGTGTTGTTTCCATGCTCTTATACCAATTTGTAACAAACCCGACCCCTAAGTGATCTTTTAAAGGGTGGGGTATCATAATTTCACTTTCTTTAACTCTCTCTAGTTAACCCTTTCTTCATATTGTAGGTTCTTCCAAACCCGCCATCTCTTTCCTGGCCCCTTTGAAGGATTTGAGCAACCTACACTAGCTCTCTAGGATATCTCCTTCCTTCATATGACCTTAGGCTTTGACCTGGCATCTACTCAAAGGGAACTTGGGAACTTCGGCTTCGGGCGTTTTCACCTCACCACTTGCCAATTCATCTGAACTCTGAACTGGCGAAGTTCTGAAATGATGGGAGAGGAATCAACTGTCCCTTCTCCATTTCCAGATCAATGACCCACTGAAACTTCAGGCTCAGGCACTTCGATGAGTTCCAAAACAATGGGCGCTATCCTCTCTTTCTAGGCCCTTCTCAAATGTGACCTCAGGCTGTGACCCAAGGCTTAACTTTTGATCTCTATGTAACTTCGCATTCGGAGGTTTTGGTCAATCCAAATTGCAATTATCCCGAAGCGTGAACTCTGAAATCATAGATCAGATGGTCGAGAAGGATCCTAAAGGATCTAGAGATCCATGATCCATATCACTTCATGACTTCAGCCTTCAGAGGTTTTGGCCACTCCAAGACGTAATTCTCCCGAATGCGCGAACTCTGAACTAGCAGATCAGGAAATTGAGACTTATCTAAAATTAATGTTCTACGTCTTCCCCAAGCTTCAGGATTTGGGCTTCAAATAATCTGTCTCCTTTAAGATGATTACCAACATTTTCCAAAATTGTAAAGACTGAAGAAGTCGAGGCATTAATTCCTGCGCTTCTTATTCAAATCTAACGGTCATGACAAACCTTGGATCATCCCGAATGGATCTCGTCTGTTACTATTCCAAACGAAAGGATATTCCCTTTATATACTTGAGTCTTTCTATCCTTCCCGATCTTCGTCATTTATGAAGGACTTAATAGCTTTGCACTCTTTCTCCTGAAATTAACACTTAGAAGGGTCTTCTGCACACCCCTTGCGCTCCTTCATCAAGTCTAGAACTTAAGAGGTTCTCGACCTCTACCCGCCTCATAGAGACTCCATGAATATCTACACTATCTCTCCTTAGCTTAACAGACTCTGTCCTCATGGAGACTCAGGGAAACTTGGAGTGTTGATGTGCACCCGTGAAAACCATCCCGAAGGTCAACGAACTCACAGTCCACTTATTTTAACCTAAGACACCACAGGGCTTAGACATTTACGTGTACAAATCGGACAATTTGACACTTAATTAAATAAAAAATTTAAATAAGAATAAAGAGATACAATATAACCATTAAGCACACATGCACATCTCGGAGTCATTCACAGGATATCCAACTTTATTACATAGTTATAGCTCAATTACACAAGGTATGAGAATAATTATATATTACAGGTTACACCTGACTAACTGACTATGGGTGTGTGCCTTTCCACCCTACCATAGGCTCAAAGGCATTCATCCTTATTACTTTGGCGACCCTCTTTCCAAGCCATGATATCACTAGGGAATTTATTCCATCTTTCAAAGAGACTCCCTTTTTCACAACAACCCTGCGAGGTTTATCAAAAGCTTCCTCAGCATCAAGCTCACATTCTGGTTCTTCGAGTCATGTTCTCTGCACTTCCTTTTGGTTCATGCATCTCCTTCCAAGATTGCGCTCTTGTCTCTGGTGTCTCATCTCTCTCTATTTTTGTGTATCTTACCTTCCTTATTTAAGAAGGTTCCCAACCTATCATGTTCCTTCTGTCAGAAGGAAGCTCGGTTCTTCAGGTCTCTATGGTACTTCAGGCTGACAACCATGTTCCCATTCATGGGGGTGGTTGATTATTTAACTACCAGTCCTTTCCTTCATTAAATGATTCTTTCCTCTAGAGATATCATGGCTCATACTTCAAGGCTTCACCCCCCCCCAATAGTCAGTTATGGTAAATTTAACAATAATACATTTACATCATCCACATTCCTTAGCATGTTAATCTTATTTTATGATTAATTACAAGTTGGGGGAAATATGGGTGTTACAGTAAGGAGAAGTAGGTTTCGAAAGATGAAAAACAATCAACAGTTCATAATTTAGGTTGAGAGGAGGATTTATCCCCTTCCATCCTTGTCAGGAGACCTATATGGATAGTACATACATTGAGGAATGTTAGTGAGGGGATTAGGAGTGTGGTCAGAGAGTGCAGGCCTTCGAAGAAGTTTCTGAACTATATGGTGCTTATGAGTAGCATCATTGATCTTGAGACTTCCAATTTGTAGGAAGAAATAGATCACCAAGTATGTAGGGATGGCATGGTAGAGGAGTACACCTCTATTATGAGAAATGATGTTTGGGACATCGTGACGAGATTGGAGGGGAATCCAGTTGTGAGTTCTAGGTGGATTTACAAAATCAAGCATGATATAGATGGTAGCATAGAGAATTTCAAGGTCATTTTTGTGGTGAGAGGGTTATCTTGGGAAGAGGGAGTGGACTACGAGGATACATTTTCTCTAGTATCCAGGTATTATTCTATTCAATATTTTATTTATATTGCTTTAGTTATGAAGTGGAGGATACATCAGATGGATTTGAAGATAGAATTCCTCAATGAGATCATTGAGGAGGAAATATGCATAGAGAAACCTAAGTTATTTGAGGTACATGAGAGGGTGTTTCATGTGTGTTGGCTTAATAAATACTTGTACGGACTCAAACAGGCACCCAGGGCATGGTATTCCATGATCGATGGATACTTGAAAAGTATGGACTTTACCAAGAGTGAGGTGGATCCTAATTTTTACTTCATACACATTGGATAAGATCCTCTCATATTGATTTTGTAGGTTGATGATTTATTTCTCACATGAGAAAAGGAGCTTATTACAGGGTGAAAAGAAGATTTGGCTAGAGAGTTCGAGATGAAGAACATTGGATTGATGCATTATTTCTTGGTGTTAGAGGTATGGCAGGTATCGAGAGATATATTCCTTATAAAATGGAAGTATGTGGTATATATATTGAAGAGATTCAATATGGAGGACTGTAAATCGATGGATACACCTATGATTACCAATCTGAAGAATATTGACACTTTAGATTCATAGTTGGTGGATCCCAGGATATACAAGCAACGGGTAGGTTCCTTGATGTATTTGGTCAACACCAAACCAATTTTTTTTTTTGTTGTGAACACCTTTATTCAGTTCATGGTAGGGCCAAGGTAGGTGCATTGGGTCGCAACAAAGCATGTGAACATGTATGGACCAGAGTTGCAGGGATATAGAGACTCGGATTGGATAGGAAATGACCTAGATAGAAAGAGCACTTAACATTGATTCTTTATCTTTGGATCAACAATGATTACTTGGTTCAGCAGGAACAAGACTTATATGGAACTTAGTTCAGCAGAGGAAGAGTATATGGCAACGAGTAAGGCTAGTTTTGAATCCATTTGGCTTCGCAAATTTCTTACAGGTTTATTTGGTCAGGAGTTGGAACCTATGGTGATATAATTCGATAATAAAAGTTGTATCAAACTCTCTAAAAATCCATTATTTAATGATAGGTACAAGCATATTGAGATCATATATCACTTCATTCGGGATAGGATCCAGAAAGGAGCAATGAAGCTTCAATATATTTCCACAGAGTAGGTTGCATATATTCTGGCCAATCCCTTGGAGAAAGGGAATTTTGTGTTCTTTATGGACAAACTTGGAGTGGTGCAAAATAACTTCCTCACCAATAGGGAGTGTTGATGATAGTGGTGGAATCAGATAGGTATTTCTACAGAGGTCTATGTGTCTAGACGTGTGGAAATCATCCAAATCCTTCTACTCTTGAATCTACTTTAGTTAAAGAAATTATTAAAGTAAATTTCTTTTATTAATTAATTATGTACTTAGTTAATTGAGTTATTTAAGAAACATGTTAAAAGTACTTAGCATGCATCATGTAATCTAAATATAAATTGAGTGTGGAAGTAATCTCAACTGTAGATCACTTTTGAGATTAGAAATAGATTGTAACTCATAATTATGAAAGCAAGGCTAGGGTGAAGGAGAAAGAAACTTGATAGGTGTTGAGGGAGTCGACACAGAGTATTGGATCATGAAGTAATGTGGTTCAATATTTTAGATAGGAGAAGAAGGAACTTTATCTAGATATCATACAGGTCAAGGAGAAGAGAGAACAGAGGCATACATAGGTGGGTTTCAGTAGAAGAAAGTCACAGGAAAGAGTCATAATGTACATAGTTTGTCGTATGAACTTTCTGTACATATCTGCGGGTCACAAAGGAGACAATCATAGACATTCATTGGTCATAGTTAATAAAGTCATGGATATCCACGGGTCACTAAAGAAACAATTGTGGATTCCTAGAAAAGCATTCCATAGCTGGTTGTACAACATGTCAGACCTTTACAAGTTAGTCTGTAGTTGTATTTCTCTCAATGAGCCATTATCCCTATTACAGGAGCCCTAATTTTAGCATAATAAAATCATTCTTAGCACTGGTTTTCCCTCCAGGTTTTTTCCAAGGGTATTTACCAAAACATTTGGGTGTTCATGTGTGCTTGATTTGGTTTCCTAGTTTATGCTTCTGCTACATGACACTGAGTTGAATATTTCGGTAGTGTATGATTATTTTGTGAGTTTCTCATATGATTGCAATAAGGAAATCACTAGATAACAAAGTTCCTAGTTGATGGAGTAAGAATTTAAACACATAGATTGAACTCTGCGTCAAACCCACGACCTCGTGTGCATCACCAAGAACTGAGGTAAGATCATAAGTATTTTCAATTGTAGTTAGTGAAGTAAATATAGTAGTAGAAGTAATCATAGTAGTTGAAGTAGTATTTCAAGTCAAAATCAATTAGTATTACTAGGAAATAATACCATGTAGAACATGATGCTGGGGGTATATCCCACCTTAAGGATGCCTCTCTTTCAAGAAGACCCATAATAACATTTGTTCATTTGTGAAACAATATGGACTGTGAAGAACATCCAGGAATATGATGTGAAGATTGTGCAGTTGAAAATGACCTTCATAGATCGTGCACTATTATGGTAGATGAAATATTATAATACTTCACCTGTGGGTCAGACGAGAACATTGGAAGAGGTAAGAAAAGTCTTGTTGAAATAATTCCATAAGCCTAAGTATCAATCACATTGAATTAAAGAGCTGGAGGATATCAAAATGATATTAAATGAATCAATGTGGTTCTATGATCAAAGATTCAAGATACTGAAGGATCGACTAATATTGCATATTCCAAATGAATAACACAGAGAGTGGTTTATTTCAGGATTATTGCCACATATACATTTCCCTTTGATGTAACAGAAGATTGTGAAACACTAAAAAGATTTGGAAATTGTTATGAAATTGGAAGCGTCCCCTGTAGGAAAAAATAACACAGGGATGGCTCAAGTTCAGTCAAAATTCATCGCACTGACTATTCATTTATAGGAAATTATGAAAGGAAAAGAAAATTGAAAGGGTTTCTAGTGTATCCCATGTATAACAGAGGGTCATAATAAGGATGAATGTCCAAATTTTCAATAGTGTTTGAATACAGGGGCTCCGAATCCATTGGGGTTATGGTGTGAGATTTGTAAAATGGTGGGTCACCACCCTCATAATTGCTTGTTGATGCAGAAGTACCAAAGTACTACAAAAAAATTATTTTGTAACTTTTGCAAGTCTTTCAGACATGAAGAGAAGGATTTTCATGCATTAAAATTTATGAGAGAGTACACTGTAGATACATAAAGATTCTAGGGAGAATAATTTGAAGGAGGAGTGTTGTTGGTGCATGCGTAGGTAGGTTCAAGACCCTAGGTTTAAGTTAATTAGTCTAACAGAA
The DNA here is from genome assembly GCA_009831015.1 of Picea engelmannii. Classification (NCBI taxonomy): domain Eukaryota; kingdom Viridiplantae; phylum Streptophyta; class Pinopsida; order Pinales; family Pinaceae; genus Picea; species Picea engelmannii. Next base: position 3,261,627 of record ML776768.1, read on the forward strand.
CCCTATAGACACTGGCCCTTTCAGCATCACCTCTAAGCAAGTGAAGTCTCACCCAAGGTATCTTTATGGGAACTGGAAGAACCAATATTTTGTAGCGGCGAGGGAAAGATGGGAAACATACTCTATCATACCTACATGACCCTTTCATGCACTAGATCCTAGTTAATATGAACTCACTACTTAATTATATATGAATATAAGTCCATATCCATGGTATTTAGTGGTTAAGCATACAATTATGACTATTGTGCATTGGTCTATCAAAAATATCAATAGAGATAAAAATTCATCCATATTAAATAGGGATAATATTAAGGATGTAAATTTATATTAAAATGTAGAAACATGGGTTAATCTTACTTTTCCTTGATATGAAAAATGTAAAATGTTTGGTGATAGTTTTGTAAAAATATTCAAATTTCTAAGGATTTTATATAGTTTTTATAAAATTTTGGTGATTTTTAGGGTAAGATAGTTTTATTCTATGGAATTTGGGCAAAGCGTTTTTAGAAAAAATCACAATTGGAAAATCTTGTTCTGGGAAAAACCATGGAAAATTATGTCATCGAAGATATTTATCCCCTAAATCATCCATCATATTAAAGAAAAGAATTAACACAATATATACATGAATAATCATCCAACAATGCAATTATACACAGAGTTATCGTGGTTCACCCCCCTCCGGGATACGTCCACAAAAGATTAGATTATTTATTATATTTGAGTATCTTGATTGCAATTTGTGCTATAATGGATGCTTAGCATACAATATTCTTCTTACATTTGTAGCTTTAAAGTTTTATGCTCTCTCAACCTCTCTTTTTCTCTAGACATCGCAAATTCAACCACTGCAACAAAACACACCGAACTTCATGGGTCCTTTGCATATTTATTCCTTTTCCTAAGGTTATTTTTCCATCTCATAATGATTTGGATACCACTCATGCTTGGTTGGTGAAAATTCATTATGAGGTGGTTACATCTCATGCTCGACTGGTTTTCTCAAATTTTGCGCTAGTTGTTCTTTCCTGTCCCCCATCTTCTTCTCTTTACTCTCTCTTATTTCTTGAGCTTCTTGATCTTCTTAGTATTCGTGATCCTGTGCATTTTCCCTATATCTCATCTCTTCTTAATTTTCCATTACCAAAACTTCCTACCCAAAAAGCCCCCAACACTCACCTGTGGCTCATCCTGATCCACTTAGGCATGTTTTGTCATGCTCCTCCAGGCCTCAACAAATTTTTGGAGGGTGTCCTTGATCCAGTTGGATATTGGTGTCCACCCACCTATTCCAACTAACTGCTCATGTCCATTTTTTATTCAACACTTCTTTCTGTACTACTTTATAATTGTGATTTCTACACTTCTGGGGTTGTTTGAAGCCTCACACATTCTCCAGGTGGATACAGGTGGCCTCTCACCTAATCCAACTGCCTCATTTTGTATGTTTTCATGTTAGAACATATTGTTGTACTTTCAGGGATGTTTTGGGGCCCTAAATGTTGTTTTTTTTACTCACCATAGTCAAAGTCTAGAAAGAGTCAAATTCTAATGATGGAATGTGTATTTCTCTGAAATACCTTTCCAACGGGCTATCACGTGCCTAAAATGGAGGTCGTATGCAAAAGTTATGACCCTAGGAAGTTGAGGTACCAAATTACACCAACTTACCCATAGGGCCCACATGACTTTTAGCATTTCACCTTGTAGGGTTAGGTTTTTGAATGCCTAGGGTTTTGGTATTCATGAGTAATATGAAAAGGGCCTCTAGAGCCTCATTGTAAGCCATTTTGATCAGACAAATGCACGTAGAAACCAAAACTCTTCTCAGAGATAACTATCACCATTCGAGTAAGTTTCAGTTCTGTAGTTCTACAGTTTCATCCTATTTCATTATTTAATAGAAGATATTGTTCACTAAATATTTGTGTTATTATTCCTATATTTGTGTTTATTGTATTTAGTCTATTAATCAGTTTGTTCCATTCCTAAATCTGGATCAATGTTTTCAGAGTGGTTAGCTCTTCATTTATTTTTTCTTCGTGCATGTCCCCGACAAGGTATGGGTACAAGAAGTTGGGACTCGAGCCAATCGATCCGTTATGAGATTGGTCGCTTTGAGCCCAACAAAAACCCATGGGTAACGAAAATAAATATGATGGAGTAGGAGATCATGTTAAAATGTTGCTCGAGGAATCCCTCACGCGACAAAGGAACGAAATGATGGACAACTCCGCGTAAATCCTTCGATGGTTTCCCATGGGAGAAGCATCTTCATAAAGAGACCATGCAACCCCTTTCAAGGTACAGGAAAATTTTGATATTCCATTATTTTAAGGACTGAAAGAAGCGGATGCTCTAGATAAATGGTTGAATCTGCTCGAAGGATATTTTTCGGTCCACAATTTTTCTAATAGGGAAAAGATCACTTTTTCACTCTTAAAGGTCGTTCCCATGTTAAAGACTAGTGGGATACTTACTCTGAGCAAAGGTTCATGGATGAATATACAATATTTGTGGTGGCCCCTACATGATATTCTTTATAGGACACTATTAAATAACATTACTACCTTGTTGGAAGCCATGAGGACCAGTGCACCAGATGGACCACCGTACGTCAAGAAAGGGACCAGACAGTACTGAACTTCACCAATATTTTCCATACCCTACGCACCGAATTGGGTATCAAATATTTTGAGTGTCCTCTAGTGATCAAATATTGTGCTTGTTTTCATAGATACATTCAAACAGAAATGGAGTTCCTGGACATCGCCTCATTGGGCACGACTTATAGATACATTGTCAAGATCGAGCAAAACTTTAAGTAGAAACGGTGAGATTTTGGATCTGTAAACCCTCATATCTGAAGCAGGGCAAAGGCAACCCAAACCCACACAAAAAGGGACCAAGTTGAGATTTTTTCCCTCAGGACAATCCATCCATGTCTCAACACAAGAATGGCAATGAGAAGATGAAGAAGGACAAGGGAAAATGGTGTGAGTACCATAAAAGTCCTTGGCACAAAATCGACGAATGTCGCTCCAAGAAGTACCTCATGGTTGAGATGAAGGCTTCTAAGTCAGAGGTTGATTTTGATTCCGAGTCAAATCCTGAAGGAGGGAAGCAAATTATCGATGTTGAACCTAGTGCCACAGTCTCTACCACCAAAGTCCGACTAAGTGAACCAGAAGAATCGGAGGAAGGAGAATGCCTCTTTCACTCGTAGATGTGGGTCAAGGGGGCTCCGATTGATTTCATTGTTGACAGCAATAGTCAGTGTTGGCCACTAACCAAGTTTTGAGGAAACATTGGTCATGTTTGACCACTTTTGGGACTTTGACAGGCTGGTCGAAGATGGAGCGTCCAGGTGGAGCTGAGATCGCGAGATATGACTTGTTTTGCAGGCTTGTGGACCCAAAAAAATGGTTTACTAGGGTTTATGTAATGTGTTATGGGATCTTGGCCCATGGGTTTACCCATGATAAGGCATTTTTCTAAATGTATAAATAAGTATCTAAGCAATATAAGAAGAGAGGTTGGCTATGTGCACAATAGGTTGTAAGTGTTAATGTTGGCCTGGTGAAAGAGGTTGTAAGTTGCTTTGTGCAAACAGACTGTGTAAAGTAAGGCTCTATGCTACTAAGGAGTTGTCTTTGTGCCTTAACCTGATTTTGGGAAGGAGGATTTGGTGCGCAGTGCACAGATCTCCTGTCCTCTGTGGAGTTTGGATCTGTGGCTTTGTGCATAGGAGCGACTGAATGTAATAAGATTGAAGAATAATAAAGAAAAAGAATAAGTTGGTGGACATAACCCCACACTGTGGTGAACCACGTATATCCTGTGTCTTGATGTGCTTTGTGCAATGTGCATTATGATGTTTATCTGCTTAGTGTTGTTGTTATAATGTATGATCGATGCATCTGATCTTATTACTTAGTGCTTAATGGTATTAGAGTTAAATGGATGCTAGATTTGAGATAATGCTATGTGCTAAGTGAGTGGAAGTGTTTGATATTTATTGTTACTATGTTGATCAACAATAAGGGTTTAACCGACGATGTGGATGAGACTCATGAACTAATGCGTATTGTTATCTAAGTGTTCTGCTAAGTGTTGTAATCACATATCTGTGTCCCAGTTTGGTTGTAGACACCTAAGTCCTGCAACCCCCCCTGCCTCTACGTTGGGTGAGACTTCATCTGCTTCGCAGGTGTTTCCTAAAGGGTAGGTAGTTAGGGATTTTTTGGTGCGTTGTTCAAGCGTTGAACCTTGGGTCTGCCCCTGTGCCAACAAATGGTTTTGTTTTCAGGACATGAAATTGTGATTGTTGGGAACTGAAAGAAAGAGAAGCTTTGTGCGTAGATGTGTTGTTGTAGTGTGCAGTATTCTAATTGACTTGCGAAGCTCCATGCTAAGAAAGAAACCCGATAAGAATAAAAGAGGTAAGATCTTGGAAGAGGTAAAAGATTTATTATTTGGTAAGAGTAAGATGAGTGGAATTTTTTTGTTTTGAAAATATGAATCTAGGTATGTTTGATAGATTACGTCCTAGTCTGAAAGATAGGGTATAGTTACAACAAAGAGTTGATCTACATAATACTAATATAAATAGAGAAAGATATGTTATTCCTATGCATCCAAAGAAATTTTGGACTAATAAGTGGATGCAGGGACCTAAAAAGAACTTTTGCATATTGCAGGATCAACATTGTGATCCCAATGCACAGTACAGGAGAGGTTGTGGAATTCTTAAGAGAAAGAGATGATTGACACTATGCTATAGCAGCAGAAGACCGGTACATCTTGGTAAAAAATTCCTTGGTGCAGGTCCTATTTGTCATTTGTCTTTGTTGTAAAATTGTTAGTCATGAAGTTGAGGATTGCCCAAGGATGATTGCTAAAGTTGAACAAATGAACATGAGTCAATAAAATAAGGGCATATTAGAGTATCATAAAGAAAAAGAATCAGAGAAACCTTAGACTATGATAATACAGTTAAAATAAGTAATGGATGATCATAGAGACATCAATTTACCAGAGATCCTGAAAGCAAAAAAACGCATAGTTACAAGAATAGAAGACTTCGACATAGACTGCGTATTGGATGAAGAAACACACGTGAATATTATGCCAGAAAGCACTTGGAAATTTTTGGGAAAGCCTTCTATGGTACCTTCATTGGGAAGGATAGGCTTGTTTAAGGGAAATATGATAACCCTATGTGGAAGAGTTACTAATATACCTATGATTTCTCATGAAACATCGGCTGAAGAAGAATTTGAAGTCATTAAATTTGTTGAGAACAATGCCCCTCTTCCACTTTTGTTAGGAAAGACTTGGATTGGGAAGGATTAGATTAGAAGGAAAGCAGAGGAGGAACATATAGAATAGAAAAATAAATAACTAAGGGACTTCATAGCCATAAAAATAGAGCTACTAATAGAAGAACAAGAGGATAAGTCGAAGAAACAAAGGGCAAGAGAATTAGTTGTCGAAGTTGAAAGATCGCAGGAAGGCTTGAAGAGCCTATCTGTGTAGGAAAGAAGTATAGACACCCCAAAAATAGTAAGAGAAGGGACATTAACCTCAGAATCTATAAGAGCACATCAGTAGTGTGAAGTCCTTTCACCAGGAGAGAATAAGAATACAAATGGAAAGAGTATTCCAGAAATTGTTAGAGAAACTCAAATCACAGGAAAGAAGGCCAGGAAGCTTAATAAGAAGAAAGATAAGATAGAACTATAGGAAGCTATAGAGAACATAACAAAGACTTCACAAGAGACAGATCTATAGAACTTGAACCTTGCAGGAATAGCAGAACCACGCAGAATGGGATTTCTCCACGACGAAGCTATATGACCATTGGAGGCACCCCGACCGTTAGAATGATGCCCCGGAATGGATAGAAAATGTAGTTATGAGCAAATGGATTTTTATTGATGGCCACATTCCTGCCCATTGGAGGAATCCGTTATGACGTTTCTTATTTAACCCATTGGATGCTTAGTCAGGACCACTTTTTTCCACCCATGATTATCCAAGCTACTAGAGAATCGATTGTATATCGCGCTGTGATTTCTAGACCTCACCATTCATTTGATTACCTCACTTATTCATTCACATACCCGATCTATTTGTCTACAAGTGTGAATGTCAGGTGAACCTAGTGCATTAAAGATATCTTTTGGGGAGATCTTACAAAGATAATGGATGATAGACAGTTTTCTGTAGGAATACAGGTGTCATCGACTGGGGGACTGCAAGCATCCCCTTTGACTGAACGTCGTTCTAGTCGTGATAACCCCTCAATGGAGAAGTGAAGAAAGCATCGAAATGATCTAGCTAACGTGAAGCAGATCTTGTCAGTCTTTCCATATTATATACCACCTTTCGCTAGCGCGGTTAACTGCAACAACATCCCACGTGATGTTGAGTACCCGTTGATCACTGCATACATCCTGAAGGGGATACATGTAGTTGGAACCCAGTTGGGATAGATCCCAGCTATGAAGAACATCGACTTTAATCTCAATGACATAAAGAACTACACCATGCTCGCACCCCATAGGTATTTGATGAAGATGACTGGGAAGAAGCCACGCATAGTCTCCTAGTCGTGGATTAAGGAGCTGGAATAGTCCACGATATTGAATGTAATGAATATCCCTCAATTTCACCGAAATCGGGAGGTTAACACTTGCATTAAAATCCTCTTGTCGTGCTACCATGGAGGATATATGTGGCTTGACAGGTGCATTATTTTGGATCCAACATTGATCCACTTGATTATAGAACTGAGAATGCAAGGACTAGACCCTCGACAGTTCTACCCAGGGAAGACTTTAGATTTCTCTTTGGCACAACGCATAAAGGAGGATTATGGTGATGTAGAAAAGGGAAAGAGAGGATACAAGGTAGACTCTATCCAGTATGGTGCAATATTCCTCTCTTTCCAACTTATATCTGGCAAGATCGTCAAAAAGAATCGTCTAACACAGGTCACTGGGTTTGTAGTACACCTCACTGGGAAGTGCGTGGAGGGGATGCAAATGAACTGGGTGAGGTACCTCGTCAACGAGCTCGAGAAATACTACCACGAAGGGGAGGATTAGGAGTATTAATTCCATTTCAGTTGGTTACTTATATTGATCGCATTTTTTTCTTGGAAGATGCCGAAAGGAGCGAAGTTTCTACAAGTTGATACATTGGAGTCATTGGTTGCAAGGTTCTCCACCTTGTGGTATACGAATGACATGTCGAAGCAGTGGTATTCGAACATTGTGTTCCACTCCTACTACCAGCAACTGAAGAATTATATTGAGGCATTTCCATGCATGACACCAAAACACATTGCACTAGTACAAACCACTAGTGAAGTTTCACACAGATCGACACTTTATCTATATCACTGCATGCAGGGATAAGAGGAAGGAGGAGTTACAGTCCTATTATAAGATGACCAACAAAGACATGGAGGACATCACTAAAGAATGGCCTATGGATTTCCTTGTACTGGTTGAATATGCAGAACTCTCTGAACTTGACATCATCAGAAGCCCCTTGGTGACCCAGGCTGAGCATGACGTACAGACAAGCGGGAAGAAAATTAAGAAAAAGGTAGAATTCCAACATATAGAAATTGATGAGGAGGACAACACCTCTGCAGAAGATGGATCTGGCTCGCAAGAAGGAGGAGGATAAGACCAAGGAAATGGACAAGGAGGAAGGGATTACAGAGAAACATAAGAAGAAGGTGAAGCAACACCACCTCATGATCCCCCTGTTGGAACAGAGACTTCACAGAAAAGGAAGGATTCTCTAGAGAAACCTTAGAAAATAAAGAAGATGTGCACTAGTAAGGCCAAGATGAAATCCACGCTCACATAGGAAAATGTTGATCTAATCATCACAACCATGGAGGATACTTCAGAGGCTATCTTGCAATAATACAGAGCAAAGAAGGAAACACTGTATGAAAGAATTGAGAAGGATCTGAAGGAGATACAATAAGCCATCCATTTGAGCAACACAGTACCTACTGTGCCTTCTTCGTCAAAGATTGTAGAATTGGTGGTTGAGCCCGCTCAATTATGAAGACTAGCATATGCAATAGAGGCTCAGCTTCAATGAGTCTAAGAAGAAAAGGAACGGGCTATAGAAGTCTTGAAACAGGGAAAGGAGGAGGTCTTAGAGAAACTACGAGCTGTGCAATATTGAGTAACCACCTACGAGAAGGAGAAAAATGAAATTTGGGTGATGTTCGAGGAGGACAAAGAAAAGATACATAAAGAAAAAGACCAGTTTCTTGCAAAGAAGACTACGGTCAAAGAAGCAGTGACTAAATAGCTTCTCTTTGTGTTGGGCTTGGCACAGGAGGAGCAAGAGTCAGCTGAGATTCAAGTGGGGAAGCTCGTTGAGGCCATTCAACAACTTCAAGCAAGGATAACGGAGTTAGAGATTCAAGCAATGTCGAGCACTTCTCAAGAAGTACACGACCAGAGGGAGGAAGCCTCCAAGAGAAAATTTGGAAGGATCGGGGCCCTCACCTAAAAATGTAAGGAGTTGAGTGATCTAAGTGCACAAACCTATGAACACCTCGTAGAATATCTGGAGCTGAGGAAACTAAAATCACAACTGTAGGAGGCACAACAACATGCATCCACCGTGCAAGCGCAGATGAAGCTACTCATTGTGGTCAAGTGAATGAAGAGATCATAAGAGCAATGCGTAGTCCAACAATAGATTTATGCCATCTAGAGCAGAGTCATGGAAGTTACATAGATACTACAGTCGGTGAAGGATGAAGCTTGCATTCTTTTTGAAGATATTGAAGGACAAGGCTCGCATCTATACCAAGTGGTTACAATAGTGGAACAACACTTGGAAGGGCCTGTTACAGAGAAAATGATTCAGGACTTCGTCGAGCAAGAGGCTCTGGTGAAGCAGAAATTCAAGGAAGCTTGAGCTAATATTGAGGCCTTTGAAGGAGTGTTTTCTAGATCTGAGTGACTCGGGATGAGTCACAGGTGAGTGTTGGAGGCTTGTTGGCCCTTGAAAAAATTTTGAGGAAACATTGGTAATGTTTGACCACTTTTGGGATTTCAACAGGCTGGTTGAAGATGGAGCGCCCAGGAGAAGATGAGATCGTGGGATATCACTTGTTTTGTGGGCTTGTGGACCCAGCAAAGGGTTTAATAGGGTTAATGTAATAGGTTATGGGATGTCAGCCCATGGGTTTACAAATGATTAGGCCTTTTTGTAAATGTATAAATAAGTAGCTAAGCGATGTAAGAAGAGAGTTTGGCTATGTGCACAATAGGTTGTAAGTGTTAATGTTGGCCTGGTGCAAGAGGTTTTAAGTTGCTTTGTGAAAACAGACTGTGTAAAGTAAGGATATGTGCTACTAAGGAGTTGGCTTTGTGCCTTGATCTGATTTTGGGAAGGAGGATCTGGTGTGCAGTACACAGATCTCCTGTCCTCTACAGATATTGGCTCTGTGGATTTGTGCACAGGAGTGACTAAATGTAATAATATTGAAGACTAATAAATAAGAAGAAGAAGTTGGTGGATGTAGCCCCACACTGGGGTGAACCACGTATAGCCTGTGTCATGATATGCTTTGTGCAATGTGAATTATGTTGTTTATCTGCTTAGTGTTGTTGTTATAATGTATGATGAATGCATCTGATGTTATTGTTTAGTTCTTAATGGTATTAGAGGTAAATGGATACTAGATATGAGCTAATTCTATGTGCTAAGTGAGTGGAAGTGCTTGATCTTTATTGTTACTATGTTGATCTGTAATAAGGGTTTAACCTGCAATGTGGATGAGACTCATGAACTAATGAATATTGTTGTCTAAGTGTTCTACTAAGTGTTGTAATCACATATATGCATCCCATCTTGGTTGTAGACACCTAATTCTTGCAACCCCCCTTGCCTCTACCTTAGGTGATACTTCATCTGCTTCGCAGGTGTTGCTGAAAGGGCCAGTAGTTAGGGTTTTGTTGGTGCATTGTTGAAGCGTTGAACCCTGGGTTTTCCCCTGTGCCAACAGTTAGAAGAACCTTATTTCAGCAGAGGTCATCAAGTGGCTAAACCTGCGAATGACACAACACCCACATCCCTATATCATCGGCTAGCTTCGTCAAGGAAGAGATCTTTATGTCAGCCAATAGTGTCGTCATCCCTGCAACATCAAGCCTTTCAAAGATGAGGTACTATGTGATATTTATCCCCTTGAAGTTTGTGATGTTCTTTTAGGAAAACCATATTTGTGGAAGCGTCATGTTGTGTATGAGTCTATTCCACACAGTGTTATTATTACTTTGGGTATACAAATGTATATGATCCCATGGGTGGCATCGCCTACTATTATTTATTTAATCTCTGCTAAGAAATGCAGTAAGGTCATTTCACGGACCAGGAATTTTGTCTTCTTTGTGATCCATGGTCATAGTAAGCAGAAGGTTGTTGCCACATCCATGGCCTCTACACAGCTCCTCTCTTTGTAGTAGAAGCAAGTGGACGGGATCATGGAAAAATACAGAGAAATTTGTGCCTCACCTACATGGGTATCAACACACTGCCAAGTCAAGCATCCAATTAATCTAACCCCCGATGCACCTCTACCTAATGGACCAGTCTATCGGTGCTCATTGATGGAGGATGAAGAAATCAGGTGTCAAATACAAAATATTATTCAAAAGGGGCACATCATACTTAGCTCCTCCCTTTGTGGAATCCCGATTGTAATGGTGCAGAAGAAGGACGGGACTTGACGACTCTGCATTGATCACAGAGTCTTAAACAAAATCGCAGTCAAGAACCGCTACCCCATTCCCTGGATTGATGACCTTCTTGACCAACTCAAGGGGGTAAAGTTCTTCAACAATATTGAACTAAAGTTTGGCTACCATCAGGTTCCCATCGAACCAACTAATGTCTGGAAGACAACCTTTAAATCTAAAGAAGGTCTCTATGAATGGCTAGTCATGCCCTTTGGCTTAACAAATGCACCGACCACTTTCATGAGGTTGATGGATGATGTATTGAGACCCTTCACCAAATCCTTTGTGGTAGTATATTTGGATGACATCCTCATATTTAGCATAATGTGGGAGGAGCACATGTGGCATATTCAACATGTTTTGAGCACTCTGTGGCAGCAAAACTTTTATGCCAACATGGAAAAATGTTCTTTTTGCATGAACAGGGTCCAATACCTGGGCCACATTATTGATGAGCATGGGGTACATGTTGATCCATATAATATCTAAGTCATTTGTGACTAGCCATCTCTGACCACACTGATCGAGATTCAGAGCTTCTTGGGACTAGCCAATTTCTACTAACGATTCATGTAGGGATTCTCCCATATTGCATTGGCCCTCAACCAGGTGACCAAGGGTGGTGGTAGGGATAATTTCGTATGGGGGAAGGAGAAGCAATGAGAATTCAATGATATGAAACATCATTTGTGCTCAACTCCATTACTCTCATTGCTTGATCTGCAACAACCATTCAATAATGAGACTGATGCATCTGACTATGTTGTGGGCACAGGTCTCACTCAACATGGGCATCTGGTGGCATGCCATAGTGAGACACTCTCTGATACTTTTTGGAAATACCCCACCTATGAATAGGAAACATATTCCATTGTATAATCTTATCATCAATGGAAACATTTCATTTTGGGGAAAGAGATGATCATACACACTGATCACAAGCCTCTGGAGTTCATACAAACACAGGGGAAATTGCAGAACGATTGCCATTAGAAGTGGTCCACCTACATGTAGTAGTTCCATATCAACATCAAGTATCAGATAGGTATCTACAATCGTGTCTCTGATTTCCTCAGTCAGCCTCTTGTGGCTTCACTCACCACTGTGCTCCATTCTTGTGGACATGAAACATCAGAGTGGCCCCAACTTTACTAGCAAGATCTAGACTTTGCCACCACATATCATCTCTTGGGTATAGGCACCACTGTCACTAATTTTCACATTCAATACGGACTCTTACTCCACCTGGGCCATCTCTGTGTTCCTACATGTGAGCGTGCAAAGATGATTTGGGAAGCCCACTATAGTCGGGTGGTAGGACATTTTAGCGTAGATAAAAATGTGTCTGTTCTTCAGAAACATTTTTATAAAGTTTGATAGGGCATTAGCAAGTATATCAAATCTTGTACTGTCTACACCATTTCCAAGCCAACCATCAAGAAGCAAGTCTTATACACCCCTCCTTCTATTCCCGTGAAGCTGTGGGAATCCATCTCCATGGATTACATATATGGTTTGTCATCCACCAAGCATGGAAATGATTGTGTGTTTGTGTTCGTTGATCAGTTTTTGAAGATGCCAATCCTCAAAGCCTATAAGAATAATGACACGGTGGCGGATACTGCCAATCTCTTCTTTGAACGAGTTTGGGTCCACTTTGGGATACCACAAACTATCATCTCTGACCGAGACAATAGGTTCCTCAACACATTTTAGTTAAGTCTCTGGTCTCTGTTGGAAAAAAAGATCACAAAATCCACTTCTTTCCACCCCCAAACCGATGGCTAAACCTAGGTCATCAATCAGATGATTGTGCACATCCTGCGCATGTACAATTATAAAAATCCCTGAACATGGGACAAGAGTCTCCCATATGTACAACACAGTTACAATAGGGCTCTCCATGGTTCCAATGGCCATGTTAAGCCCTAATATTGGATCATTACCCCTTAATTGGGGCATATTATATTAGTAATGTTATTTTATTTATGTCGTCTTTAGGCCATTAGTTATAATTATACCTCCTAGTCTCCTATATATACCAAGGAGACATTTTCATTTTGAGTCATCTTGTACTTGAACATTTAAGTGGGGTAAAAGGAGGTTTCCCCCTCAAAGAAGTTTATTATCTGAAATTATATCTTTTTCAAGGTGTTGAGTACTTTTTATTAGGTTTTCCTATGCTATATTGATATTTGGTTCTTAACATATGGTATTAGAGCTCAAGGTCTTGGGGTTTCACTGCTACATCTGAGACACCTTGGAATTTTTTCTATAACTTTTTTTCTACAATTTTTCAAAAGGAATGTCTTGGAGGATATTTATTAGATAGATTGAGGTACGTTGGGTTCAAAATTCATCTCCTGAGGCCTTATAATTTCAGAGATACAACCTGTACAATATAGGGTTCGGTAATCATCCTGAACTGAGTCATTGCAGAATTTTCGCTATAAACAATTTTCTGTAATGTTTCAGAACCTTAAATTTGGAGGCTATTCATAGAAATTAGTAAGGTATCTGTGGTAAAACTTTCATCTTATGGGTCATCTTAAATTTGTAGATACACCCTGTGTAGGATAGGGTATCTGACTAGTCCTATTGACTAGTCTCAAGAAGGTGTTCCAGGTAAAACAATCATAACTTCTTCTTAGAGTATCAAAATTGAGTGGGACTAGTTTCATTGGATCGTGGACAGTCTGTAGTATTTCTGGTGCGTGTTCTAGAATTTTATATCAATTATTTTGTGTGGGGAATGCTATAAAAGTGAGATCTCTTGGAAAGGCCAAAAATCAGCAAGTTGTGGGGAAGTTATTGTAAATTCCACTTGGCACATCCAATTTTGATACGATGTATGGCATTGTAAAGAAGAAATATCAGAGAACTACATAAAAGAAATTTTCATACCCAGAATGGCAGAAACTTGGGAGATACAACAGAAGAAAGATTTTCTAGTAGAACCACCTCAAAATCAAGGTCCAAAAGTGATACCTGGCCAACATGCCACCCAAAAAGGGAACTTCTACACCAAATAAGCCTCCAGACAATCCTACTTGGACTCTTGATGAAGTTGAAGAAATGCATAGGGACATAAATGATTTAAAAAATAAGATAGTAACAAAAGATGAACTACAAAATATGATGGAGGGTTTAAAAGGGGAGATCATTGAAATATTGAAAAATTTCGTAACAGAGAAGACACCTGAAAGTGAAAATGCATCCCATGAAATTCATGATGAGGACACAAGGAAGGTGAATCAAGAATAGAGAAACTCCAACTTTGGTTTGAAGACTAACCACATTCCTAATATTGATATGAGGAAGTTTGATGGCAAGGACCCAATCACATGGATACTTCAGATGGAGCAATTCTTTGATATCCATAATGTGCCACATACACAAAAGGTACGAATTGATTCTTTATATTTATAACCTAATCAATTTGTATGGTATCGATGGCTTTGTTCTCACAAATCACTCATCACTTGGACAATTTTCACGGAAGAAATGATAGCACACTATGAGGATACAAGGAGCAATACCTTCTTTAGCCAATCGATAAATCTCAAGCAAAAGGGTTAAGTTACCGAGCACATTGAGAACTTCCAAAGATTGAATATAAAAGTAACCGATATTCCAAATGAGCACTTGATTGATGTATTCATAGGAACTTTAAAGGATAACATTCAACATGAGGTTCGCCTTTGGGAACCCAAATCATTGGAGAATGCATTTAAGGTGGCAAGAAATGTTGAAAGTAAAAATATGGCTATGCTACTAGAAGGACCAATCCTAACATCTATAGAGAGAACAATACTCTGTCTACTAAAAAACCTCAACCTACAAGGTTGACACCTCAACAATAAGAGGAAAGAAAAGAAAAATGTTTATTCTTTAATTGTGACAACAAGTACAATAAGGGACATAAGTGTGGTGAGAAGAAATTATTCTACATAGATTGTGAAGAGGAAGAAGAAAAAGAACAAGAACCATATCAAGATGAAAGCGTAGAAGCAATTTCATCTGAAGAGTTGACTAACATGATATCATGTAATGCATTGGCCGGAATTAGCACTCCTCAAACCCTCAAGATCGAACGATACATCAAAAAGAAAAAGGTAATAGTCCTAATTGATTCTGGCAGTACTCATAATTTCATTCACTATAAATTAGCCAAAGCTCTCAATTGCTTTGTATATCCAGCGCCAGAGTTTCAAGTAATGATTGCAGATGGAGGAACT
>ML776768.1:3279743-3299580 GCA_009831015.1 Picea engelmannii
GCATACTTTCCTTGAGACACAAAAATTTCACCATCTCGCTGCCATATTTCCAAACCAAGGAAATAATGAAGAAGGCCCAAATCCTTCATGTCAAACTCCTTTGCAAGGTCATCCTTACATGAGTGTATCATATTCTCATTACCATTCAGTATTAAATCATCAACATAAATCACAATGATTAAAAGCTTACCCTCCACCACAATTTGGTATAGGTTTGCATCCTCTTCACTTTTGGTGAAGCCCAATCCGGTGAAATAGTTGTCTATCTAAGTGTACCAAGCACAGGGTGCTTGCTTCATCCCATACAGTTCTCTCTTGAGTATGAACACATGCAACTCTTTGTCAAAGGTCTCAAAACCTTCTGGATGTTCAATGTACACTTCTTCCTCAATGATCCCGTTGAGGAACACAGTTTTTACATCCATCTGATGAATGCACCAGCCCATCTGCACTGAGAGTGCAAGGATGAATCTTATGGAAGAGTACCTTGTGACAGGTGCAAAGGTCTCATCATAATCTATCCCCTCGATCTGTGAGAAGCCCCGGGACACAAACCTAGCCTTTTATTTCTCCACACTCCCATCAACAACTTTCTTTACCTTGTAGATCCATCTTGAACCTACCATTGATTTATCAATCGATCTTGGGACAATTTCCCATACACTGTTTTTGACAATGGAGTCATACTCCTCTACCATAGCATCAACCTAGGTGGGGTCCTACACTTCTTCCTGAAAGGAAGATGGTTCAGTCATAATACATTTTCTCATTAGAGCCATGTATTCAGCAAATTGATCAGGAGACTATCTCTATCTGCACTATGAAGTAGGGGCTCCTACATTCTATGCAACATCTAGTCTCAGTCTGTCATCTTCCATGGTGCTCTTTCTTCCATTTCTGATGGATGGCTCTGCTTGAGTGGTTTCCTCCACTCCATGAACCTATTCATGTGGTTGATCCACATATTTAGACTCATCTTTGGGAACCAACAGTTCCTTTTCTGCATGCAAGTCTAGCTCCCTCTTAGGCGACAACCGCATGGCTTTCCCCTCATTGAATTTTATATCCTGTCACATAACAGTCATCTTACTATTTGGAAAATACACACGATAATTATGGGGTGTTTCTATGTACCCCACAAATATCCCAACTTCAACAGACGATTCCATCTTCTTCCTAGCATCCTTGTTCACATGCACAAAAATAGATGAGCCAAAAAAATTTAAATGTGAAACATCAAGTTTCTTACTAGTAAAATCTTCTTCAGGTGTACTCATGCCAAGTACTCTATGAGGACAACGGTTCTGCACATAAACCACAGTATTGCATGCTTCTGCCCACAAATGAATTGGTAGGCCCTGATCATGCAACATCGCTCGTGTTGCACCCACGATCGTTCTGTTATGTACACCTACAAACACTAGAAACTCCTCCATGGTTGTACGGCCCCATACTTAGACTTCGTAGAACTTGTACACACTTGTCCTCACTATCACTATCGGGTTTTTTATTTTTCATTAAATAAACCATGTTAATTTTATCTGTCAATCTAGGGTGTAGACTTGTGAGTTGTAAGCAAATTATGTGTAGGGAAAAGGGTGAAGTATACCTACCAAAATTATCCAACCAAAAAGAAAAAATACATTCAAACCGCACAAGAATCAGTTTGATGAATCAAAGTACAAATTTTAGACACCTTAAGTTGCATTCATAGATCTATATCAAGATTTGCAATGGAACTACATACTATGTCAAGATGCGTTATCCATGCATATATCTGTTTCTAATAGAATCTCATGCAATTAATTAACACTTAATATTTTAGTGTATAAAGGAATAAAAAATACTTAGAAATATAAATCAAATCTAGGAACAATTATTAGTTCATTAGTTTGGGTCTCATTGACAAGTGTGTGTTGCAATCTTTCACACAGAAACCAAGTGTTCATGCACTCCATGAAATGCTTGACTCGTCAAACCATTGAATTCTAATTACTCTAGATTAACTTAATAAACATAAAATGAAAAGACAGAGTACCATTCAATCTAATGTTCAAATCATTCAACAAAGAATTAGTCAAACTCTTGCAAATATGCTACTAATCTAATCTTGAAATTATGATCTATAAAGGCAGGAAGTAGAATTTGTGAGTTAAAATAAACACCTAGAACTAATGATAAATCTTCGCACTTGCATTCATGGTTCATATGTTAAGTGTAAAAAATCTTGTGGTAGCACTTCACATTACATCCAAATGACTTATCTTCATGCAAATATGACTCAACCATGATCTTTTTGTTTACCTGAACATATCTATTTAATCATAGCAAAGTGTTAAAGACCACAATAAAATCAGCTACTAGTCTTTTGGATCTAATCTCACAAAGGGCTTGAAGTAAAATATTTCACTTTAAGTGTTCCTCTACTTATAAACAATGATTGTTTCAGTTCTCAAAAATATTATGATGCTAGTGATAATTCAAAGTTCATTAAATTACAAGAGTACAAAAAAAAATGTAGGAGACAATATATCAAGCCAAACTGAAAGCTATAAATGAACAATTAAATGTATCTATTGAAAGAGACAAAGAACAATTGTTTTAATTATCTAAATGTAAAGCACACTAGAAGTTTGTTGTTGGTAAATTATCTAAATGCTACAACACATAACCAAATTGAAATTGCAAATTAACCTATCCAAAATAAAATACAAATTAGCTTTTCATTCTATATTGGTGGGCCCTTTCCAACTGGTCAACGGGCTATTTGATTACAATCACAAGATCAAAATAACACCATTAACCAAAACTTCAATTTGTATTAAGAAATGATTTTTCCAATCTACATCAATCTCATCAATCCATACATGTTGCACTATACAAGGTATTAGTAAATCACACAATATTTTACAATATCAATTGAATCATTAACCCTTACATTACATGATGGATGAATATATAAGAAAGACCAATTGAGGACATGAACATAATCCCCTATACTCCGATGTACTAGAGAATCAAGAATACTCATGCTAACAATCAAATCAAACCTTCTAATATTGTATAATGATAAGGACAAACTTAGAAAATATTTGAACTTAAGAAATGAGCAGATCGACCCATGATCTTCTATACTATTTGTATGACATGAAATGCATATGAACAGTATCTCTGCCATTGTGGAGCATGATCTCGCTAATGTCTTGTGCATAAGAAAATGTTGACCATGTTGTTTGATCGAATCCTCACACTTGCTTGATGAAACTTGGGCGTGAACCAGGGGACACACACCAAATTGAGACCTCCGCCTTTAAAAGCCATCTGGCCATTTTTCATTTGGGATGGTGCATATATGCCAATTGGTGAGCTCAGGTACTAGAAGTGAACTAACAGCACAAGAACCAAACTAAACAATTCATCATTAACAAGGTTATCTTAAAAATGCATTTCAATGTATTAAAGACTTAGGAAATGCAATGAAAGAAGCAACATTTACCTCTAGATGATTGTTGAAGGGTTTTGGGCTTAGAAATATATGATAATATAGGTAGGTTCCATGTATAAAAGTAGGGTGATAGTGGAAAAAGAGGCAATTGATTATGATAAAATGGGAGGCCAAAATCTCACCCACACCTGAGTGATTACATTCCCTCATGTAAGAGGATTCAAAAAACTAAACAAAATTGAACAAAAAAAGGTCATCCCACAAATTCTAGGAGATCCCAACAACATTATTTAAAATATTGAGACCCCCTTTTGTCCTGGTTATCCTTTCACTCCATCTTGTTTGTGATGGTTCACTAGATTCAATGATCCTCTTATACAACTTCTTGTTTTCAGACCTTGGAGCTTCTTACTTTTTTCTTTTAATTATTCATTTTCCCCTTGTACGTACCTATTAAATATAGTAAACTCTTGTACTTCTTCTTTCAATTTCTTGATTTATCGATTCTTCCTCTTTAATTTGACTACTGATGGATGAACAATAGAATTTGAGGATGCCACCTATGTTAGATCATCATGTTGAGATTCAACTGGTGCTACATTGGGTTCGACCTGTCCAATATGTGCCTTGTCATGTGATTTTAGGAGGTAACATACTTGGAGGATTTGAGGTTTTGGTCCTCTACTTCTTTGCAACTCTAAGGATATATCCAATTTCTCTAGCATCTTCCTCTTCATCATCTAAAGAAATTGGATATTGCTTTATGGTGTGTTTTTTATGAGTAGGGGCTACCACCTGAGCATTTTTCACATTCATCTACCTTATCATATTCCTGGTAACACTTCGAGCTAGAGGTGATATTAATGAAGGCTCGATTGATGGAATGTGTTTCACAACATTCCTTTTTCATGATTTTCTTATATGAGAGATGAATCCTTCGGCTCCAGGAGAACCAAGGTATTCATTAGGACCATTATTAACATTATCAATACCTATTCTACACGGTCCTCTACCACTACTTCATCATGTATGTGAATTAAACATGTTTTTACTTAAGAAATTATCCCATGAATCATTTATACCACACAATTCTAATACAATCAACATTTTGATAGGACCGTGATGGTACAAATTTTTATGAGGATTCTTGTTGTTTCATTTTACTTAGTTATACATCTTGCACATAATTTTCCATAAGTAATAAGGGAAATTCAATTGTGCATCAAATTCAAAATGTAGAAAAATCCTTATGTGATACTGAAAGGTAAGGGCATACTGACCTTTGCATGTTAAATACTTTTGCAGAATCACTAAAGGCTTCAACCATTCATCTTTGATCCAAGCTTGAGGTATTCATTTTTCCCAATTAGCATTATGAAATGTTGGCTTCAAAAGTTGATTGCGGGTATCACTCTCCACGGGTTTGTTTTTAAACCACTTTTCCCATTTTCTTGGTAATTCAAGGTAGGAGCCAATGTTTTTTCTAATACTTCCATTACCAAATTACCCATTTGAGATACCTATTTTTTTTTTTTTTAATCGAATGAAAAGAAAGAAAAAACCATTTATCCACACACCCTAAATGAGGGATCATGAGATTGGATTAGATCCCTAGTGGAGTCACCATTTTTTTGGTGTAAGTCTTCATAGAGGGTTAGAAAATATACCAATCATGTGGTTTCTTCAAGATTACAAATATTTTTTATATAAAAACTAAAAAAAATATTTTTAAATGGACAAATTCATTCATAGATATATGTTATTCTTGTGAACAGAAGTAAAACAAATAAAGAAACAAGAAAAACAAATTCATAAAAGAATGAAGAAAGAATCCGTTACCCAATAATTTTCTTTATAATATCACATGTGGAGAAACTCTTGAAGATGTTGATATCCTTGTGGTCTCTCCTTGGGAGGGTTCTTGCAATTCCCTAAGTGTGTGGCTTCTCTCTCCTATATTGATGGTTGTAGATGATGATGACTGCTACAAGAGAAATGCCCTCAAGAAACTATGGTTTCATGAGATATGGAGAAAATCTAATGGAAATCAACCATAATGGAGAGAATGGAGAGAAAGAATGGATGAGAGGGGAAAATGAAATGACATCATGAAAAGGGGGGAAACTCTCTTACTTTTATAGGAAAAATTTTGAATTTTATTTCATTATTTTTCTTTTTAAATAAAATTAAGAGGGAAAAGTCATAAATGGGGTTTTATGACTTTATTAAGTGAAAATAACTTTAGGAAATGGGTTCCTTTAAGTTATATTGATGGGACATGGCGTAAAAGTGTGTTTTGTGTCATGGTACCCATACTATTGATGGTGTATTCTAGTACACCTAGCATTTTGGTCTAGGTGGTCAATTATTAGGTGATACTAACATAAGGATGTACTATAAAAGTTTGTTAAGACTTATGCATGCATTATATCCCTATTCACATATCCCTTGAAGAAGAATTCATTTATGTGGAATGAAGAGGCTACCGGGATAGCATTCTCAAACTTAAAGGATGCTATGACCTCTAAACGAGTTTTGGTAGCACCTAAATTTTGTAATACCTTCATAGTGGAATGTGATGCGTCACGGAAAGGAATTGGAGTATTCTTGATGAAAGTGTTGATTTTTCATATGAGATGAGATATGTTCGATGTATTACTACAATGAAGCATGTTCCATATATAGAGAACATATGGTGACCATCCATAAAATGATGCATCCCTTAGATAATAAATAACTACTTATTTATTATATGGATTTATACCTTATATTATAAATATCATGTCATATATATATATATATATATGGAAGAATGTCTTCTCGATGTTGTCCAAACATCAACACTCCCTCTAAACGAGGGATACATTCTTTCTCATGCCAAAGCTTATCTCTGAAGTATACAAACTTCACCCTAGACTCATGACACTTGTCTGTCAGTATTGGGAGATATCTCTCTCCCACCTGAACCGAGGGGAAACTCCTTTTGCGGCTCTCCCTCTGAGCCAATTGAATCTCTCTGAGATAAGGCCCACTCTAGGTCTACATGTGATAGAATCTAGAATCTTGAGTATTTATCATTCCTTGTCAAATCACCATGACTAGGACAAAGAATACACCAGGGTCGTTCACCACAAGTTCACCCCTATGAGTGAATGTCAGCCTGATGCTAACTCACACATGGAAAGCACCTCAAGAACCTTGAGTCCATATTATTCCTTGTCATGATCAAGGAAGGAATATTCCTAGGCCCATTTACCACAAGTACACCTTTGTGATAAATGTATTCTATATCCCTTGGTATACAGCCTAGTCTAGGAGAAGGTCCACCCGATGCTAAAACATAAACACTCCCTCTTAGCTAGGGAGGTATCTTTCCATGATGTCTTCATCTAGTAGTCCACCGACTACTCTGTAATCAACTAGTAGCACACAACTACTGTCTAGTGACACACATTCACTACCAGCGGTACACAACCACTATAGTAGCACACAACTATTGTCCAAAGACACACAGTCTCCTCTAGTGATACACAACCACTGTAGTAGAAAAAGTTATGCCACACATGGAACTCCCATGTGGACTTCTAGAGGATACTCCCTCTAGAAACACTAGGGTAAAATCCCCATAATGTGTGACGTTAGGGTCAACTCCCTTAACGTGTCCTCATATGATATCCACAAGGGAAATGTCCTCATGTTCTCTCCATAAGGGACATTGGGCTATAAGCTCAAACCCACTTATCCCTCTTGGATAAGTGTCCTCACAGATCAATTCAACTCAATCATAGAGGAATATGATATGGACTTCTAGAGGCTACTCCCTCTAGAAACACTAGGGTCAACTCCCCATAGTGTGTGATGTCAAAGTCAACTCCCTTGAGGTGTCCTCATGTGTTCTCCACAAGGGATTTGACATCATGTTCTCTCCACAAGGGATGTTGGGTAATAATCCCAAACCCACTTATCCCTCTCAGATAATTTTCCTCATGTAACAACTCAACTCAGTCACAGAGGAATACGATCTAGAGAATGTCTCAAGAAGTTGCAAACATTAACACTCCCTCTCAGTGAGGGAGGCATTCTCTTCCATGAAAACTCTATCACGAAAGTACTCGAACTTCATCCTGGTAAGGGGTTTGGTAAGAACATCAACAACCTACTCATCTATAGGAAGGTACTACACCAGTATTTCCTTCCTTTGCACCATTTATTCAATGTAATTGTAATTGATCTCGACGTGTTTCGATTTGTCATGAAACACTAGATTCTCTTATAGCTTCACACAACTCTCATTATCACAATAAATAACGGTGGAATCCAACATATGTCCAAATAAATTTGCAAGGAGATTGTAAAGCCACACTGCTTCACAGACTGCCAAACTCAATGCAATGTACTCTACTTCTGCATTTCTCAAATCCATAGAAGTTTGTTTCTTGCTACACCAAGAAACAATGGAAGATCCCAAAGTGAAGCAACACCTAGAGGTTCCCTTCCTTTCCACTGCACTCCCTTCCCAATCAGAGTCAGTATATCCCTGGAATCTCATGTCAATACTGGAATTATATCTCAGACCAGGTCTAACTGTTCCTCATTGGTATCTCAACACATGCTTCGCAACAATCCAATGTGTCTGTATCGACTGACTAATGAATAGGCTAAGTGCACTCACTTCATAACAAATATCTAGTCTGGTGTTAACCAGATACATTAATGATCCAATCATTTTTTTGTACAGGCTCATATCGATCTCTTCAGAATCAAAACATGACACACTTAGTTTCTTTAGATTCATCACCATTGGTGTAGCCATGGGCTTAGAATTCAACATCCCAAACTTCTTCAATATCTCAACTGTGTACTTCCCCTGACTTGAGAATATCTCATCAATTCTCTACCACAGCTCTAGTCCTAAGAATTAGTGCATCATACCAAGGTCCTTCATCTCAAACTGAGAGGCTATCACATACTTGCATTCAACAATAAGG
This sequence comes from Picea engelmannii, assembly GCA_009831015.1. Taxonomy (NCBI): domain Eukaryota; kingdom Viridiplantae; phylum Streptophyta; class Pinopsida; order Pinales; family Pinaceae; genus Picea; species Picea engelmannii. Next base: position 3,288,177 of record ML776768.1, read on the forward strand.
ATCTCTATACCAGTGAGGAATAAATCATTAATGTAGAGGACCAAAATCAGGGACTCACCATTAACAGTGTTGTAGTACAGGTTGGGATCAACAACACTTTTGTTGAATCCCAAACTCATCAAGTGTCCATCAATCCTCGCATCCCAATCTTGAGGTGCCTGCTTGAGTCCATAGAGGGCCTTCTTCAACCTACACACATCATACTCCTTATCATGTATCACGAAACCATCTAGTTACTCGATGTATACTTCTTCCTCAATCTCTCCATTGAGAAAGGGTTTCTTCACATCCATCTAATGTAGTCTCCAACCCATGAATGTTGCAAGGGAAATAATCGTCCAGATAGAAGTGTATTAAGCAAAAGGAGGAAATGTCTCATAATCTATTCCCTCCACCTGAGATAATCCTCTAGCAACAAATCTCTCTTTGTTCTTCTCGATGCTCCCATAAACTATGTGTTTGATCTTATACATCCACTTGGAAGTCACTACATACTTCCCCTCAAGTCTCGAAACAATATGCCACATATCATTCTTCATGATGGACTGATACTCTTTCATCATGGCATCTCTCCATATTGGATGACTAGATAACTCCTCACAATAGGAAGGCTCATAATCAATGATGTGGCTCATAGTTGTGGCATATCATGAATATCTCTGAGTTCTCTTTCTCTCTAGGAAGGTACCACGAGGAGTTGCATGTCCTTCTGCCTCCTGCAGAGTCTAGCGAGCCCATGTATGTCTATTTAGACCTACTGCAATATCTCTGGGAACATCAACTAGAGATACATGGTCAACGAGATCAATTGGATCAATCGGCTCAACTTTATCCCTCCGAAATTCTAGAGGGTGAGGGGGAGAAGGCACCATCTCTTCCCGTATCTCACTATCAATATCCATGTGAGATCCTCTAGATATCCTCAAGGCTACCTCCTCCTCAAAGGTAACATCTTTTCTCACCTCAATCTTTCTCTAACCAAGGATGTAGATTTGGTATTCCTTCGAAGATTCATTGTACCCCACAAATGTACCCTTTTTTCCTGAAGGGTCTATATTGGCCTTTTTCTCCTTGGGTACATGAATGTATACTGGACACCCAAATATAGTGAAGTTTCCAACCTCATGCTTCAATCATGAACTGTGTCCATAATAGACATATTGTGGTTCCCTCATGGAACACACATCTAAGACATATCGAGGTTCCCTCATGGAAGCAATGTCGTCTCTAGGATACATTGAGGTTCCTTCATGGAACCAATGTCCCCCAAGACATATCGAGGTTTCCTTATGAAACCAATGTCTTGGTTCCTTCATCTGACCATCTGAGGCATGTTACCATGAAGTCTACATTCTCCCCTACTATTCCACATAGGACCCTCTGGGGATAATGTCTTATGATGTTGCATCAAACATCTCTATGTTCATAAGCTTCTAGTCAATTTCCATAGATCTCACATAGAGTGCATCAAGAAACCAAATAATTTAGGTGAACGTATATAGAAATCGATGAACACAACAGGGAGTAATTCCATTGGCTCTGGCTCTCTCTATGCCTTGTCAATAGTCTATACGATCTCATGGGAAGCAATTGATCAATGCTTCTCCCTCACAGATCCACAAAGGAACTATGTAGAAACTATAATTTCTCTCATTCTCAAAGTGTCAATGCTTCACTTTAGGTCACAACCATTAGATAATATCATGGAAAAATAGTTATCCCAATAATTAAACGTTCACCGTATGTGAAGCTTTCTCCCAAGCATATCGTTCTTTTCATCTCTTGCATCATTCAACTATTTCTTCCAAAAATTTCTATTTAGATAGGCTTATTTTCAGAAAAACGACTAAGTAACCAGAAAGAGAAAGTAGAGGGGAAAAAGAAACGGGAATTTGGTTAAGTATAGAAGAGGGAAAATAAGGGATAATATATTCAAATTTGTAATAGATATCCCATTACCTGGAAAGATATTTTTGCATGTTTCTAGACAATTTCTATACTTATTTCATACTTGGAAAGAAGTGTGAAGGTGGTGGGCACAGGAAACAATGACTAGGAATTGGAGATTTCCTGAACCCGCCAACCCGACGATCCATGAAAGAGATTCCAAGAAATGACCAAATGTTTGCATTCGACCACCTTTTTAGACTTTGATAGGATGGTTGAAGATGGAGCGCCCAGGCGGAGCTGAGATCGCGGGATCTCATTGAATTTGTGGACCCAACAAGGGGTTCATTAGGGTTGTGTATTAGGTTTTATAGGATGTCGGCCCATGGGTTTACCCATGATTAGGAATTTTTGTAAATGTAAAAGTATAAATAAGAAAGAATGTAATGTAGTGAGGGGGTGTAACTAGCTAAGTGCAAGGCTAAGTGAAAGTAGTTTTGGGTTGATTAGTTCAATACACTGTGTATGTAAGGCTTTGTTCTTGAATAGAGGAGCTGGCTCTGTGCCTTGACCTAATTTTGGGAAGGTGGATCTGGTGCTTAGTGCGCAGATCACCTATCTGGTGTGAAGCTTGGCTCTATGGTTTAGTGCAAAGGAGCAGAAGAATGTAAGAGATTAGAGACTAATAAAGAAGAAGAAGTCATTGGTGGACATAGCCCCACACTGGGGTGAACCACGTATATCATGTGTTGATTTTTTTCTTTGTGCTATGATGTTTATGTTTTGAATCTGCTTAGTGCATTGGTTGATATATATGATAGATAGATATATGAATGCTTAGTTCTTTATTTATGTTGAACATGCTAGATATAACTTATGATGCTAAGTGCGATGTGTATTTGGTCATTGTTACTACATTGATCTCTCCTTAGGGTTTGTTCTGCGATGTGAATAAATATGATAAATTGATGCATGTGGTTCTTAAGTACTCTTTGGAGTAATTGTAATCACATCTCTGTGTCCTAGCTTGGTTATAGACACCTGAGTCCTGTAACCCCCCTGCCTCTACCTTAGGTGAGACTTCACCTACTTCCCAGATGTTGCCAAAAGGGACGATAGTTAGGGTTTTGTTCATATGTTTTTGAAGCGTTGAATCTTGGGTCTGCCCCTATGCCAACAAATGGTTCTGTTGTTGGGACCTGAAACTATGATTGTTGGGAACTGAAAGAAAAGAGAATCTTTGTGCGTAGATCTATTATTGTAGTGCACAGTAATCTACTTGACTTGAAAATATTTGTGCCAAAAGAGCAAGTTTTTCTGAAGATAAGAGGCAAGATATTGAAATAGGTAAAACTTTTTTCTTCGATAGCTTAAGATAAATGAAAATTTTTGTTTCGAAAGCGGGAATCTAGGTATGTTTGATAGATTTTGTCCTAGTCTGAAAGATAGGGTACAATTAGAAGAAAAATTTGATCTGAATAAATTTGATAGAAATAGATAAAGATATGTTATTCCTATGCATAGAAAGAATTTTTAGACTAACAAGTGGATGCAGGAACCTAGAAAGATTTTTTGCAAATTGCAGGTCCAGCATTGTGATCCTAGTGCGTAGTACAAGAGGAAGAGAGGGTTAAACCTATGTTATAACTACAGAAGACTGAGACATCTTGCTAACGAACACCCTTATGCAGGTCCTATTTGTCTTTGTTGTAAATTTGTTGGTCATGAAGTTGAGGATTGTCTAAGAATGATTGCTAAAGTAGAACAAATGAACATGAGACAAGAGAACTATGAAGGAAGTCAAGAGAATAAGAGCATGTTAAATAATCATCGAAATAATGAGTCAGAGGAAGATCAGAATATGTTATGATAGTTGAAAAAAGTAATGAATGATCACAATGATGTTAGTTTACCAGAGATCGTGAAAGAAAGAAAGCACATAGATACAAGAATAAGAGACTTCGACATATACTGTGTCTTGGATGAGGAAACACAAGTGAATATTATGATAGAGAGAACTTGGAAATTTTTTGGGAAGCCTACTGCGATACCTTCATTGGGAACAATAGGTTTATTCAAAGGAAAGATGATAACCTTATGTGGCAGAGTTACTAATGTACCTGTTATTATTCATGGAACATCGACTGAAGAGGAATTTGAAGTCATTAAGTTTGTTGAGAACAATGCCCCTTTCCCCCTTTTTCTAGGTAAGACTTGGATTGAGAAAGATAAGATCAAAAGGAAAACAAAGGAAGCAGCTAAAGAAAAGAAAAAGCAAAAACTAAGGGATTTCATAGATAGAAAAATAGATCGATAGATAGAAGGACGAGAAGTTAAGTCGAAGCAACAGAAGGAAAGAGAATTAGTTGTCAAAGTTGAAGGAAGGCAAGAAGGTTTGAAGGACCTATCCATGCAAGAAGAAAGTATACCCATCCAGGAAGTGGTAAGGGAAGGAATATTATTTTTGAACCCTTTGAAATCACATCAGCAACGCGAAGTTACTACGCTAGGAGAAGATAGGACTAAAAATGGAAAGAGAAATCCAGAAATAGTTAGAGAGACTTAGATCATAGGAAATAAGGAAAGGAAGCTTAGTAAGTAGAAATCCAAGTTGGTAAAGCTACAGGAAGTTAGAGAGAAAACTTTGCAGGAGGTAGGCTTGTAGGCTCTGGACCTCGCTAGAATAGAAGAACCACACAGAATGGGACTTCACCCTGGCGAAGCTATATGACCATTGGAGGTGCCCCAACCGTTAGAATGATTCCCAAGAAAGGCTAGGAAACATATTTATGGGTGAATAGACCTCATTTGGGATGTTGAGACCACGCCATAACGGGCATATTCACATTAATGGAAGCATCCCTGCCCATTAGAAGAATCTATTACGTCGCTCGCTTATTTAACCCATTGGTTCCTGCATTGGGACCACTTTTCACCATCCATGATTAAATGAGATATCGAAGATTTGATTGTGTGTTGAACTATGATTTCAAAACCTAGACCTCACCATCCGTTGTTTACTCCATCTGTCTGTTCACCTACCCTGACCTATCCGTTTAAAAGAGAGAATGTCGGGTGAACATACTGAGTTATAGAAGTCCATCAAAGAGGTCCTTAAGAAATTTATGGCTGATAGAGCTATGTCTGAAGGTGTTGAGGCATCGTCGACTAGGGGATTGTAGGCTTCTCCTTTGACTACACAACATTCTAGCCATGCTAACCCTGCGACTGAGAAGTGAAGTAAGCATCATGACGATCAGGCTAATGCGAAGCAGATCCCGTCAATATTACCAGATTATATCCCACCTTTGACTGGAATGGTTAACTACGACAACATCCCAAGGGACTACAAGTACACTTTGATCACTGCGTACATCCCGAAGGGGATACGCGTGGTCGGAAGCTAGTTGGGACAAATACCATCCCTGAAGAACAGTGATTTCAATCGGATGATAGAAAGAACTATGCCATGCTAGAACCTCATAGATACATGATGAACATAGCAGGGAAGAAGCCTCACATAGTCTCCCAGCCTTAGATTAAGGAGATGGCGCAATCCACGATACTGAATGTCATGAAGTTATTCATTTTGGCCAACATCAGGAGGTTAATTCTTGCGTTAAACTCCTCTTGTCATGTTATCATGGTGGATACCTATGGCTCAAAAGGAGGATTATTGTGGATTTGATGTTGATCCACTTGATCACAGGATTGATCATGCAGGGACTCGAACCTCAACAGTTCTACCCAGGGAAGACCTCGGATCGCTCCCTGGAACAACACATCAAGGAGGCATATGATGAAATGGAAAAGGGAAAGTGAGGCTACGAGATCCCCTCTATCTAGGATGGCGTAGTGCTCCTCACTTGCCAACTCATATCTAGCAAGATTGTAAGAAAGAATTTCCCCACGCAGGTCACTGGGTTCGTGGTGGACCTCGCAGGAAAATGCATGGAGGGAATGCAAATGAATTGGGAGATTTACCTCATTAATGAGATTGAGAAATATTGTCGTGAAGCGCACAATAAAGGATACGAGTTTCACTTCAGCTGGCTACTTGTGTTGATTTCATTTTTTGCTTGGCAAATGTTGGAGGGAGCATCTTTTCCAGAAACTGAACCATCGGAGCCATTGGAAGCTAGATTTTCCACCTTATGGTATACGAATGACATTTCAAAGCAATGGCAATTGAACATAGTGTTCCATGCCTACTATCAACAACTGAAGGTTACCATTGATTCGTTTTCATGCATGACACCACACATATTGCACCAGTACAGACCACTAGCTAAGTTCTGCGTAGATCCGCATTTTATTTATATCACTGTGCACATGGATGAAAGCAAAGAAGAGTTACAGTCTTACTATAAGCTGATCGATGAAGAAATGGAGCATATCATGAAGGAGTGGCCAGAGGAGTTCCGTGTATCGATTGATGATGTAGAACTCTCCGACCCTGACATCATAGGAAGCCCCTTGGTCACCTGGTTTGAGCATGGAGGAAAGTCAAGTGAGAAGAAGAAAAAGAAGAAGGAGGAAGTTTAGAACATAGAGACTGATAAGGACGACAACGCCTCGGAAGAAAATGGATTTGGCTCACCTGCAGGAGGAGGAGGAGATGAAGTAAATCAAGAAGTAGGAGGGGAAGAAGGATAAAATCAAGGAGAAGGTGAAGCTACACCACCGAAGGACCCCCCTACCCAAACAGAAACACCGAAGAGAAGGAAGGCTTTTTTGTAGAAACCCTCGGCTAGAAAGAAGACCCGCGTTAGTAAGCCCCATCTAGAGGCTACACTCATAGAGGATGATATCGGTCTAGTCCGTGAAGTGATGGAGGATGTGTCCGAAGATCTCTTGCAGAGATACGAAGCAAAGAAGGAAGAACTATATGTAAAGGTCGAGAAGGAGCTAAAGGAGATACAACAATATATTCAAGTTATCCGTGCAGTATCTACTGCACCTTCCTCGTCAAAGACTGCAGAGTTGGGTGATGAGCTAGACAAACTTCGAAGACTCACAGATGCAACAGAGGCTTGACTTTAGTCAGTCCAAGAAGAGAAGGAGAAGGCTACAGAAGCCTTGAAACAAGAAAAAGAGGAAATCTTGGAGCAATTATGAGTTTTATGGTACTATGTAACCTCTTATTAAAATGAGAAAGATGAGTTCCAGGAGATGCTCGAGAAAGACAAAGAGAAGATATAAAGGGAAAAGGACCAACTACTCGTAGAGAAGACTATAGTCAAAGAAGTAGTGGGCAGAGAACTTCACCCTGTGCCAGGCTTGGCAGAGGAAGAACATGAATCAGTTGAGGTTTAAGTGGTGTATCTCGCTAAGCCCATCCAGCAGCTTCAAGCAAGGGTAATGGAGTTGAATATCCAAGCAGTAACGAACACTTTGCAGGAAGTGTGTGACCAAAGGGAGGAAGCCTCTAAGAGTGCAATTAGAAGGATCATATCCCTCACTTCAAAATGAAAACAATTGAGCGAAAGTAGTTTGCAAATCCATGAATGCCTCATGGAAGATCCATAACTTAGGAAGTTGGAAGTGCAGCAATAGGCACTGAAAGTTCAGGCACAGATGAAGTCACTCAATGCAGTCAAGAGAATCAAGAGATCACAAGAACAACGTGTGGCCTAGTAGCAGATTACTGCCATCTAGGGAAGAGTAATGGAAGTCACACAGAGGCTACAACCGGTGCAGGAGGAAGCCTGCGCGATGTTTGAAGAGATCAAAGGACAAGGTTCGCAACTGGACCAAGTAGTTTCTACAGTGGAACAACGCCTGGAAGGGACTTTTACAGAGAAAATTATCCAGGAGTTTGTTGAGCAGGAAGCTCAGGTGAAGCAACAAGTCGAGGCAACTCGAGCTAAGCTCGAGGCCTTCAAAGAAACACTTCCTAGATTTGAGTGACTCGGGATGAGTCACAGGTGAGTGTTGGGGGCCTGCTGTCCCTCAACAAAGTTTTGAGGAAACATTGGTTAGGTTTGACCACATTTTTGGACTTCGACAAGTTGGTCAAAGATGGAGCACCCAGGCGGAGCTGAGATCGTGGGATCTAACTGGATTTGTGGACCCAACAAGGGGTTCATTAGAATTTTGTATTAGGTTTTATAGGATGTCGGGCCATGGGTTTATCCATGATTAGGCCTTTTTGTAAATGTAAAAGTATAAATAAGAAAGAATGTAATGTAGTGAGGGGTGTAACTAGCTAAGTGCAAGGCTAAGTGCAAGTAGTTTTGGGTTGCTTAGTGCAAGAGACTGTGTATGTAATTCTCTGTGCTTGAATAGAGGAGTTGGCTCTGTGCCTTGACCTGATTTTGGGAAGGTGGATCTGGTGCTTAGTAAGTAGATCACCTGTCTGATGTGAATCTTGGCTCTGTGACTTAGTGCACAAGAGTAGAAGAATGTAAGAGATTAGAGACTAATAAAGAAGAAGAAGGCGTTGGTGGGCGTAGCCCCACACTAGGGTGAACCACGTATATCGTTTGTTGATGGTTTGCTTTGTGCTGTGATGATTATGCTGTGAATCTACTTAGTGCATTGGTTGATATATATGATAGATAGATCTATGAATGCTTAGTGTTTTATTTATGTTTAACATGCTAGATATAACTTATGATGCTAAGTGTAATGTGTATTTGGTCATTGTTACTGCGTCGATATGTCCTTAGGGTTTGTTCTATGATGTGAATAAATATGATAAACTGATGCATGTGGTTCTTAAGTACTCTTCGAAGTAATTGTAATCACATATCTGTGTCCCATCTTGGTTACAGACACCTGAGTCCTGTAACCCCCCCTGCCTCTACCTCAGGTGAGACTTCACTTTCTTCGCAGGTGTTTCCGAAAGGGATGGTAGTTAGGGTTTCGTTGGTGCGTTGTTGAAGCGTTGAACCCTCAGTATGCCCTTGTGCCAACACCAAGTATGGAAAGCGGTTAGACGGGATCCAAAATAGGGTGACAAGGGTTCCCGAGGAGACATGAGGCCCCGATGGTCAAATTGTATGTCTCGTAGCTTTTGAGTGAAAAATGTGTAACACATAAGAGGGGATGATGTAGGAGTTTGGAAGTCAATTTGTATATCATGGAAGTCTGGGTGTTGTTTGCAGGTCACAAAACAATGGAAGTACAATCGAGAGACCATCTTCCCGGGAATTCACGATCGAAAAAGTGGCTAGGTATGGAATGGGGAAGCGGTCGGTCAGAATCATGATATAAAAGCATGAGTGAAAATGTGAACCCGTGAGTCCAACAACCCGCACAGTTAGACATTTTCAGAAAAATGACTAAGTAACCAGCAAGAGAAAGTATAGGGGGAAAAGAAAGGGGAATTTGGTTAAGTATAGAAGACGAAAAAGAAGGGGATAAAAGAGAGTGGGAAAATATAAAAGTGAAGGGCAATTTTCGTAAGCGGGAATTGGTCTCAAACAAGCCCCATTGTTGCAAAACCAACATTTTCTAGTCCAATATTTTATCCACTTACTGATTTTCTATTGAGCTTGTACAATTAAAAAGGGTGTGAGAAAATTCTTTTTTGAAGATTTGTTTTTATTGCAACTTCTGGGAGTAATTGTGTTCTTGATACATTCTTCACCGAGTTGACTTATTATTTTAAGTATTAAACTTCCTGCATGATGGGTTGTTATCATTAAAGATTAATACTTTCATATCTAGAAATAACAATGATGAACTTGAATTTTAATATTGTGGTTGATTTAATAGCCCCATTTGACTTCAACTACCATATATCATTTATTATTATTATTATTATTATTTTTTTTTTTTTTTAAATATTCGCGAAGAATAAATTTGGTAATTTCATTAATAAAGTAAAAGTGCTCAAATAGAGGCGAGGGGATGGACAACTAATAAAATGTTTCTTTTTGGAGTAAAGGAATAAAGGAAGTGAAAGGGAAATAAGAGATCGTTTTCTCAACAAGGTTGAGATGAAAATGAAACTTCTTGGGTGGGGCCCCGACTCCCACATTGTGAATTAGTGTTGCTATGTTCTATCTACATTGCGAATAGAATTGAATGTTGGTTTGAAACTGTCTGAAATTCATTTATGTTTCCATAGAATCCTGATGGGATAGACACAATGCATTGTCATATAATTGTTAAATGCTCCATATTAGATCAAATTACTTAAGCCAATACAATATTCAATAAATATGATACTATCGAACCATGCAAACGAGAAGAATTGTTAAATCCAGCAAAGAAGCACCAACCAAGATTCGTAGGCAATTTTTTTAATAGTAAATATATAAAAAAAATAGTGGGAAGTATATATTTATCCATAGACATTGGACTGATTTCTTTCCACCCAAACATTGAACATATTTTCCATAAATACAGGTACATGAGTTAAAAAAAAAAAAAAAACATGCATACAATTATGTGTTGTTCCTCTAGTGCGACAACATGAAGGAGCCATCGACAGGCTCTTGAACATGCATACAAAACTCATTACCATGTTTTTTTAGAAAGTCATTGTAGTATTCTCGTTGGAAGGTCAATGTTGGTTGTCGTAATATCAATATCTTGCAGAATACCTGAGGTGACAAAGAAACAAGAGAGTGGTTCCATAGTCGAATAATTATTTGTCTTAAAACATGTCAACAACATTCTTTCTCCTGACGCTGGCGACCTAGAGAATTGCAATGCACCATTGAATTGTACAAATAACATAGAAAATGCCCCGGTGAGAAGAGTTTCCAATCCACGACCACCAATGCCAAGAGTACAACATACCGAAGCATCGCTCCAATAGCCCACCCCAACCAGAAAGCAACCGAGAATTCTTCAAACGTAGGAGGACATAAGAACCCTCCTTGTGGTAAAATTGATAGTTCCCACAATCTTCATGTGAGGAAGAAGAAAAAATATGTTGTAGGCCAAGCTAAAGAGCCCGAAAATGAAAGTGAGGACACACCAAGAGACCACCTCCTTACTGTTGGAGATATGGCTATAACAGAAGACTGACGCAGATGGTTAAGGTTGTCATTGATGGCAATCGGTTATGGAGCAGTCAAGGATGTCAACACGCACAAGAAAAAGAAATGTTGGAACACGACTGTTGGAACACGACTGATGGAACACGAATACTGGAACATAGGTGCTGAAACAGATGTTGGAACACGAATGCTGAAACAGATGCTGGAACACGAATGCTGAAACAGATGCTGGAACACGACTGCTGGAACACGACTGTTGGAACACGACTGCTGGAACACGAATGTTGGAACACGACTGCTGGAACACGACTGCTGGAACACGAATGTTGGAACACGAATGCTGGAACACGAATGCTGGAACACAGGTGCTGAAACACGAATGCTGGAACACAGATGCTGGAACACGAATGAAACAGGTGCTGGAACACAGCGTTGCATGATAAGGCATGCGTAGAGGAGGCAAGTAAAGAACCAGTTCATAAAATCAGGGAGAACGTTGGCATGCGAAAAGCAGAAGAAAGAATGAAAGAAAGGGAAACTACAGTTGGAGTTGAGAAAAG
>ML776768.1:3314748-3365754 GCA_009831015.1 Picea engelmannii
AAAATCTGTGTCTCGTACTTGTGAATGAATGCTGTGTGTGATTGTTGTTCGTTATACTATCTTCTTTATGTTTATAACTCTGAATTTCACAGTAAAGACTCACTGCCACTAAGATTAATGATTCAAAGTTAAAAATGAGAGTACATGGTTAATAATCTACACTAACTGATTCACCCCCCCCTCTCAGTTAGTTCATACCTGTAACACTTACAGTCAAAGACTTAAGGGACACAGCCTGCACGAGCAATTTGAGAGGTCCAAATTACTTCGTTCTGGGAAGAAGGGGACCAAGAGACCCCCTCCTTATAGGAAAAGACTTCAGGGACATAGGCTGCACAAGCAATTATAGAGGTCCAAATTACACCATTCTAGGCGGAAGGAGATGAGTAGTAGGAATATGCCTTGCACCACTGGGATTTCTAGTCCTCACCCCCTCAGATGTTAATTGTATATCCAGAAAACAAGAGAGTGGTCCCACAATTGAATAATTCTTTGGCTTGAAATATATCTCTCGGAACATCAAGAGACCATTTCCTTACAGTCAAAGACTCCAGGGACACATGCTGCACCAAGGACAAATCCAAACCCAATAGAAAACCCTAAAAATGAAAGGAAAGGATACATATATGATGGTGAGGACCGCCATTTTCTCCGAGAGACTCAAACTCTCGATCTGCAAAGTAGCTATTGTGTTTAGCATTAGTTTATTTTCTGAAACCCCTTCCTTTGGTCTTGTCAAGTTCATTATCGTAGAGCCGGGAAGTGCCCCTCATTATGGTTGATTTCAATTTGAGTGCAGGAGTGGGAAGAATGTCTGCATTGCCATCATCCATATTCGTATCATCGTTCATCAAATCATCTTCTTCTGGCTCGAAATCGACCGCATCAACCTCTGTGCAGGCCATCAATGCAAGGGGGAAGACTGTCTGAGTAGGGGGGGGTTGCCTTGGAATTATTTGACTTGAAATATATCTCTTGGTGCACCAAGGGACCATCTCCTTTTTTTCTTCTAGGAGGAAGGAGATCAGTAGTAAGAATATGACTTGGACCACTGGAACTTCTGGTCATCATTCTCGAAGGTGTTTACTGTATCTGGACAAAAATGTTGTCGAACTACTGCCATAAGTTAATGAGAATGTTTGTTTTCTCCAGATGATGCTTGAAATGAACATTCAGAAGGGATAATATAACCCTCCGTAAATATTGGTTTAATGTGTATCAATGGGATATCTCGTTGATCCTTTCATTGATCAATGACAATCTCTACGGATCGTGCATAATGAGTTGTTACCATTAAAGCTTACTAATTGAATACTTAGAAAAAAGTGCAAAGGTGGTGGTGACGACAGAGAGCGATTAAGGATTGGAGATTTTGTGAAGCTACCAACCAGACAATGCGTGAAAGAGATTGCATAATGCTTGAAATGAACACTCAGAAAGGATAACACAACCCTGGTCAAATCTTGGTTTAATTCGTATTAATGACAAATCTCCTCTAGCTCTTTGGACATTAATGAAAATCTTAACGATTCCTACGGGATGATATATTATCATTAAATATTAATAATTGCATATCTAGAAAGAAGTGCGAAGGTGGCATGGATGTCGAAGAACGATTAATCATTGGACATTTCGTGAACCCGCTAACCCGTGAAAGAGATTCCAAGAAATGGCCAAGTATGGAAAGTGGTCAGTTGGGCTTCAAAACATGGTCACAAGTTATACTCATGAGACCTGAGGGATTGATGGTAAAATTACATGTCTCCGAACTTTTGACTGCAAAATTTGTAACACGAAACAGGGCATAGTGACAAACTTCGGCGGTCAATTTGTATATCATGGAAGTTCGGGTGTTGTTTGTAGATCGCGGAGAAATGTTGAGTAAGCCTGGCTAGGAACCAACGATGGAAATAGTGGCCAAGTATGGAATGGGGAAGCGGTTGGTCGGACTTGTGATATAAAAGAATGAGACATAGTCGAAACAATGAATATTAACGGGCTTCAAAACAAGGCTACAAGTTATACTTAGGACTTGTGAGGGCCCAATGGTCAAATTGTATGTCTCCAAACTTTTGATTGTAAAATGTGTAACACGGAACAAGGCATAATGACAGACTTTGGTGGTCAATTTGTATATCATGGAACTTCAGGTGTTGTATATAAAATCATGATACATATTCGTAAAAACAACTAAGTAAACAGAAAGGGAAAGTAAAGGAGAAAAATAAAGGGGAATTTGGTTATCAATTTGTAGACCGGGGAAGTCCAGGTGTTGTTTGCAGGCGACAGAACAATGGAAATGCAATGTTGAGTCCACCTACCCGGGAACCCGCGATCCAAAAATTTGTTGAATATGGAATGGGGAAGCGATCAGTCAGACTTGTGATATAAAAGAATCAGCGAGAATCTGAACATGTGAATCCGCCAATCCATGCACCTAGACATTTTCTGAAAAACGACTAAGTAACCAAAAACAAAAAACAGAGGGAAAAAATAAAGGGGATGGAAATTTTCGGAAGAGGGAATTGGTGTTAAGAAATCCCCATTGATGGTCTTAACAGTAACTATGAAGTGCATTAAATAGGTGAACATTCTCTTCAATCAAGGAATAGATAAAGTGAGTCATGCTTATACTTTCCAGGATGTGTTTGCATAAGAAAAGCATCGAAAGGCCACAGGAAAATTAATTCTGGGATGTTCAAGTAAAATTATTGTACTGTCAACTTTACTACAAGTATAACACCAATGAATTTTAATTTTAATTTTTTGTGGTTGATATGATCATTCCATTGGACTTCACATAGCATATATCCTTTTATTTCAAAATATTTATGAAGATGAATTTTGGTAATTTCATTGATCAAGCAAAATTGCTAAAACGAGCCACATATTACGTTTGCTTCATAGAGCTTACATTAAAAGGAAAAGCGGGTCTTGTATATTCTTTAATATCATAGAAGATATTTCAAAATATTTCTGAAGATGAATTTTGGTAATTTCATCGATCAAGTAAAAGTGCTAAAATGAGCCACACATTGCATTTGCTTCACAAAGATTACATTAAAAGGAAAAACAGGTCTTGTATATTCTTTAAGATCATAGAAAAACAACTAATATCCTGAATGTATCATTAATTTTCCAGAACCAAGCATACAACCAAGAGCCAAGTAAACACCAAATGTATTGAAAGTTGAGGCACAAGGAAACGCATGAACACATAAGGCACCAAGGGAGATCCCACAAGGGTCCATAGAGAAGTACGCATCGACCTATGCATCAAACAATTTGATATAAAAAAACAACACATGTGGCATTGGTTTTCTCTTACATGTGGGATATGTTCCCATGAGAAAATAATCGGGTCCATGAGAACCCTGGACTACAGCACGAGAGAACATGAGAAAAAGTCTACCAAACACAAGACAACACAAAACCAGTGGAGATTAGGCATTGTAGCCCAGTTATAACCAAATCCCTAAATGGTCACCAAGAAACTTTCTGATTACTATTTTAACACAAATCAATATCACTATGGACATTTTCTTCTGATAGTACTATGTTCTATCATTACCAGTTCTAACAATGCCAAATTTCCAACATTATTGGAAATTCCTGATGATTTCGTTTAGAGGAGCAAGCCATTTTGACGGTTCAAAGGATGGACCTGATTTATTCGCAATTGGATACTTTGTATGGGATTTTCCCCCATGCTTCTCATTCCTATACTGAACAATCTTATGCGATTCATGTTCAATTTTCCATGGCCCTGCAAAACTCTATTCATATCCTCATTGGGTAGCATGGATAGATACACATGAGATTGTTTCATTTCCTGGGGATGCTTGATATGATTTTTTTTTTTTTTTTGGTTCAACCGATATGCAGTATTGCATTGTCCTCATTTAATGTAAATTTGCTATGGATATGAAATTCACACATCATGTAGACACTGTTTGCCTTTTTTTGTAGGTATACTTCATATGGAAATTCTGCTAGCCCAGGAAGCACATCTTGTAACATAGATTGTTTAATTGTACAATGTACGATTGTGTTGTTGATGGTTCATATGGTAGCATTGCGGCAATGTCTATATATGTAAGGGCATTTTTTACTGCATCATAGACAATCAATTGTACCATCATTTATGAAAGCAGAGGCAAAAGTAGGAGAGTTTCATTTGGCACATACATGCTCGAAGGGGGTCAAGTATGCATTCGTTGCAACCAAAACACCCTCAACCTAGGCACGTGAGCATAATAGTTAATATATTGAACAATATAATATACAACAAAAAAACAAAAAAGGCTACAGAAAATTGGTGAAGGAAATTTTTATGAGCAAAGCATGGATGGAATTGTAAATGTATACGCACAACAGTTGTCGAGTTAGTTAGTTTCTTGAGATACTATACTATGTTTGTTCGCAATTTTGTTACAAATGTTGCTTGCGCTGTGTGAAATATCCTTTCTTTAACATCTCTTTTCTTTGCTATACTTTTGAAGAGAATAAGTGGAAAAAAAAATTGAATAAGTGTCGAATAATTGCAGCTGCAACATGGAACAGTGCAATAGTTGTGTAACATAACCGAGATAAATGGACATGTGAAAATAAAGGAAAAAACTAGATATGGAGAATGGTACTATTGCCTTATCATTGTCTGACTCTCCATATTTTATATGGAGAATGTGTTGCGAGCCAAGTTTTCTCGCGAGTGTGACAACTACACCGATGGTTATGACTGGGCAAGTGTCGTTTCTCTGTGCAAATTCGTTGATTGTTGTGTCTGGTACGAAACGATATTATGAACAAATTGGGGGAATTTTTTCCACAATACTTTCTTCATTGAGCGATATAATCCGATCACAATCACGATGGTCATATACTGTTTTGGGCAATATATTAAAAATTTTAATCGATATCCCATTACCTGGAAAGATATTTTCTGAATGTTTCTAGACAAGTTGTGTAGGGATAGTCAGTGTGACAGTCATCATGGCTTCGTTGTCTATCATTTCATCATACACAATGAATCTAGTTTTGTTTGCCTTGTCCAAGTAGGTGCTATAGACGACCATTATGTGTAATATTTCAGATATAAAAAGTATGTAGAACATAAATAAAATGCTAGAAATGGCAGATGAACAACAATATAATCAGAACAACACCACAATAATACCAAAATGATACCAGAATAACACCAAAAAGAGCACTTTGATTACTGAGAGAAATGTTCACTTGCCTCTTCGAGGGGGAAACCTCTAGCAAAGAAGATCTTTATTACAATAATATCCATGAAAAAAGTTCTTATACCCTCGACTCCTATTTATAATAAATATGTCTATCAAAAGAACCATCTAGAGGAAGATCCTTCTAGAAGAGAAAGCTTCTATTAGGTCTTATTACATTGGAATTATTCTTCCTTATTGCTAGGCCTTATTAATATTGACCTTTATTACATCGTAATATATTATTCTACCTACGTGAGGGGTTAGTTCCCTAACATGTCCTCCCCCTTAAAAACAACCTTGTCCTCAAGGCTTAAGATGTGGAAATTGCTACAGAATGGTAGCTAGTTCCCAAGTGGCATCTGCTAGAGTTGTATCTTTCCACTAGACTAACACTTCCTTGATAGTTCGTTGATGCAGACAACACTCACGCTGGTCCAAAATTGCTTGTGGTTGTAGCCAAATGGATCCTTCTTCGTCCAACTCAGGAAGGTTGGTTTGATTTTGGCACTTAGTTCCAATCACCTTCTTTAAGAAGGAAACATGAAAAACAAGATGGAGCTTAGAATGAATGGGAAAAGCTAATTGATAGGCCACCTTTCCCACATGCTTGAGAATGGTATAAGGACCATAAAATGTGGGCGCCAGTTTCTGAAAATGGTCATCCTTGAGGGAATTTTGCTTGCAAGGTTGCAATCGAAGAAACACCTGATCCCCTTCTGCAAATTGACACTTAGAGCGACCTTGATCTGCTTGTTGTTTCATGCTATTTTGGGCCATGACCAAATTCTCTTTGAGGGTACGAAGAATAGCCTCTCGAACTGTAAGCGTTTGGTCAACCACCTGAACCTTCAAGACACCTAGAAAATATGAGATAACTAAAGGTGGCTTTTTTCCATATACCTCTTCAAAAGGAGTCATGTAGGTAGCTGTATGGTATGAAGTGTTATACCACCATTCAGCTAGTGGTAACCATTGAGCCCACTGATTTTGGTTTTCCAAGGAAAAACACCTCAAATATATTTCCAAACATTTGTTGACAACTTCCGTTTGACCATCAGTCTAGGGATGATAAGTTGTGCTGAGATGCAATTGGGTGCCTTGTACCTTAAACAGTTCTTGCCAAAAATTGCTGGTGAAAGTTGGGTCATGATCAGAAACAATAGAATGTGGCATGCCATGAAGCTTGAAGACCTAATCCATGAAAATTTGAGCCACAATGGATGTTGTATATGGGTGTTGAAGAGAAAACAAATGAGCATACTTGGAAAGACGATCAACTACCACCATGATGACTAATTTATTGTCCACTTTAGGTAAGCCTACAATAAAATCCATAGAGATATCCTGCCAAATATCAGGTGGAATCGGGAGCGGTTGTAGTGTGCCAAGAGATTTGATTGTTTCGCCCTTGTTTCATTGACACACATCACATTCAACCACAAAATTACGAACATCATGTTTCATACCATCCCAGAAAAAAGAACGTTTGACCCTGTCATAGGTTTTGGTAAACCCGGAGTGCCCAGCTATGGGTGTAGCATGAAGCTCAGAAATTACCGTGGATTTAAGTTTTGACTATTTACTTAAATACAAACGACCTGTGTATCTAAGCTCATCATGGATCCAAGAGTGCCCTGGGGAAATTGGGAATTGGGCTACAATTTTTATATCAGATGTGAACTTTTGGGATCGTGTAGCCATTCCTGTCGAACAGCTTGGAGCCAATCAGGTACAATGAAGGAGAGAGAAAAAAGGGACCCTTCATGTTCATATTTTTGGAAAAGTGCATCTGCAACCACATTTTCTTTTCCTTTCTTGTAAATAATATCATAATCATATACAAAGAGCTTAGTGACCCATTTTTTTTTCTCTGGGGAGGAAATGCATTGTTCCAAAAAATACTTGAGGCTTTGAAGATCTATCTTAATTTAGAAGCGTTTCCCCAATAGATAAGGTCACCAAAGATCAACGACATACATAATAACCAACATTTCCTTTTCATATATTGATTTGCCCAAATTTTGCTCATTCAGTTGTTTGTTGGTAAAGGCCAAAGGCCGACCCTCTTACATAACGACAACACAAATTCCTTTCCTTGAAGCAACACATTCCAGGACAAAGGTATTTGTGAAATCAGGAAAGGCCAGGACTAGAGTGGTGCACATGTCCATATTCAAGGTTTGAAAAGCCTAAGCAGTTGTTGGAGTCCAAGTGAAAGAATTCGTTTTATGGAGTGCAGTGAGAGGTACCACAATCTTTCCATAATTCTTAAAAAACTTATGATAATAACATGTCAAGCCTAGAAATCCACGCAATATTTTTAGAGTCTTTGGGTGAGGCTAGTCTTCCATAGCTTCAATATTTTTAGGATCCACCCTGACGTCGGTCTTTCCAACAAGATGACCCAAGTATTCAACTTATGAGGCGCCAAAAGCACATTTAGATTGTTTCAGGAAACATTGGTGCTGAGAGAGTAGATGGAGAACTCGATCCACATGAGAAAGATGGTCTATCTAGGTTTTGTTATAGATGAGGATATCATCAAAGAAAACTAAGACAAAATGATGAAGAAAAGAATGAAATACATGATTCATGAGGCTTTGGAAAGTGGAGGTAGCATTACACAAGCCAAAGGGCATGACCAAAAACCCATAGTGGCCCTCATGATTTATAAAGTCAGTATTAGGAATGTTTGCCTCTTTCATACGAATCTGGTGGTAACCAAAACAAAGATCAAGTTTAGTAAATAACTGGGTGCCACTCAATTCATCCAAGAGGTCATCAATGACAAGAGTGATAAATTTTTCTTTAATGGTGAGTTTATTGAGGGCACGAAAGTCAGGACACATGTGCCAAGAACCTTCTTTCTTAAGGACCATGACCACAAGAGAATAGCAGGGGCTTGTACTAGGGTGGATAACACCTTCTTTGAGCAGTTCTTGAACCATTTTCTCAATTTCATTTTTTTGGGAAAAGGGGTGATGATAGGGACGGATATTGGGAGGAAGTCTTCTTAGGAAAAGGGGAATGGAACGATCATGAACACCACAGGAAGGAGAGAGTCCCTGGGGAGTGGAAAAAACCACTTGATGTTTAGAGAGGATGGATTGTAGGTCCTACGGCATAGAGGGTGTCTCAGTTTCTTATATGGCATGGAGTTGGGAAATAATGACATAATGACCTTTTTTGAGAATATTTTCCATGCGATGGGAACTAATGATCTCAGGGGAACCGATGATGATGCCTTGGAACTTATATTGTTGGCCCTCTTGGTCGAATTGCATGGTTAATTCCTTAAATTCCATGAGAATGGGACCCAAATTACTTAGCTAGTCTACACCCAACACAATGTCACAACCATCCATGTCGATAGAAAACATATGATATTTCAGGTGGTAGTCACCAATTTGGAGATGCACATTTTCAAAATGCCCTCCACATTTCATGGACTTGCCATTTTCAATCATGATTTGGAAATTATTGACTGCATGGATATAGCAATTAGTTTCTTGGGCAATGCAGCGATGAATAAAATTATCGGTGCTTCCACTATCAACAAGAATGATGACCTTCCTATTCTTGATGTAACCAATTAGCTTGAGGGTTTGGGGAGAAGAGAATCCAGTGAGAGAATTTAGGGAAATGACTGGTTCTACTTTGGGAGGCTCTGAGGGAGGGGTTATGTCAGTGGGTTAAGGTGACACAGACACAAGGGGAGATTCAACATCCTCTTCTGAAACATCCTCCGAGATGGCCATAAAAATATTTTGTTCCTTACACTTGTGTCCCGGGAAATATTTGTCATCACAATTATAACAAAGGCCTTTGAGTTGGCGTTCATCCATTTTGGCCTTGGTCAATTTTGGATCTTTAGAGGAGTAGAAGGAGGAGTGGGATTTACTGGTTTAGTGCGAGGAATAAAGGAGGGTTTCTAGTTTTGAGAAGAGACAACCTATTATGCTTCCTTATCTCTTTTAGTAGCCTCCACCCAACTCTGAGGTTGAGCCATGAGGATATGGGCACAAATCTCATACTTAAGGCCACTAATAAAACATTCTAGGAAAAAATCATCAGATATGCCCTCTATATGAAAATCAAGTCGTTCTAAAGAAGCTATAAAGTCTTCCACTGTGCCATCTTGTTTCAACTTTTTCAAATGGCCTAAATGGTTGGTGTCAGTGTCAAAGCGTTCATAAAGATATGCCACAAAGTGTGTCCAAGCAACATACCCTTGGCGGGATGTTTTTCTCCATTGCCACCATTGCCAATGTTCTTGATCTAGATGGAGAACATCATACCAGAGTTTGGCAAACTCATCCATAATGTTGTACAAAGAGAAATAATGTTCCATTTGAGTTACCTAGCCAGTGGGATCCGAGCCATCAAATTTGGTCACATCCACACGAGGAAGGTGTAGGTTACGCTAAAAGTGATGGGGTTGAAAATTATGGGAATGAGAGGAAGTTTCAGCTTCAGTATGCAAAGGTGGGTCAGATAATGGAGGATCTGCAGGGATATGCAGCTTGGTGCAGATCATCGTAGCGATAGATTCAAGCTGGGTAGTAATGTCCTGTTTGAGGTCTTGTTTGAGTTCCTCGATTGAGGTGACGATGGAGGAATGCATGTTTTTATTGATGGTGGAAATATCGACACTGAGTTGTCTCACTTCTTGTTGGGTCTCTGTGAAATTCGATTACAAGGTATTGAAGTGAGCTTCCAAGTCTTGGCTATGGGTGTGGGCCATGATGACGAGGGAACCGAAAAGGGGTGGGTGGGGTCAAACAAATTGCTGAAAAATGATAGGTATGAATGTGATAAGGGAGAAGACAAAAATCAAATGGAATAGGTCTCAAATAATGGTGCAACACGATCATGAAGAATACTCCGATCAGGATCAAGATTAGGATTTATACTCCAATCTAAAGAATACTGCAGTGATGAAATGCCCAAATTCTTAATCAGGAAGAAATCTATAGTGATTTGGAAACTCGAATGCAAGAGACATAGTTGGACAACAATATATCTTTTCTATTTTGTTTTTTGTTTCCATCCCCAAAGGTTAGGTATTCAAGGGTTCTGCAGATAAGGGTTTTCCCTGTGCTATAGCTCTCTGATAAATGTGCGAGGTCCAATATTAGTACTCGACCAAATATCTCAAGGCACCAACTAAGGAGGCTAGATCGTGCCCTTATCCATAATACCTGATTGACCAAGTACTAGAGAGTATCTTCCCGAGTGTTTTTCTTTGTGGCACTATAGTAGTCAAGCGACCGATTGGTTTATCAAAAGAGAGCTTCAGGAAATCTACGTTGATCCTTATACAGGTATTGTCTGATATGCTACCACTCAAAGGGGTACCAACAAGGGTTACAAGGGTGGCCAACATATGTGCGCTTAAGAACCACTTGTATTTCCCACACGTATGAATCCCTGACCGCAGGTTTATGCGTATAACGACACATCTTTGTATCTTAAAGACGTCGAAATATGTCTCTACCCTAAAAAAAAATTGATCCACAATTTTCTACTGAGGAAAGTGATTTGATACCACTTGTAATATTCCATATATAAAAAGTATGAAGAACAGAAATAAAATGATAGAAATGGCATATGAACAAAAATAAAACCATAACAACACCACAATAATACCAAAATGATGCTAGAATAACACCAGAAAGAGCACTTTGATTACTGAGAGCAATGTTCACTTGCCTCTTTGAGGGGGAAACCTCCAACAGAGTAGATCTCTATTACAATAATATCCAAGAAAAAAGTTCTCATACCCTCGACTCCTATTTATACTAAATATGTCTATCGAAAGAAAAATCTAGAGGAAGATCCTTCTAGAAGCAAAATCTTCTATTAGGTCTTCTTACATTGGACTTATTCTTCCTTATTGCTAGGCCTCATTAATATTGACCTATATTAATCGAAATATATTATTCTACCTATGTGAGGGGTTAGCTCCCTAGAATTATGTCTCTGATGAACACTTGTCTAGTTCGGCAGTTGTTCAAGCCTTCTTATTTGATATGTTTCATATCTGAGTTTCTCTTCAGCATATTAAGAACCATCTTGAGAAACACCACGACTGATCAAGGGACCAGCGACCCAGTTTTCCCTTGTCTTACTTGAGAAGTTCGACATCGGTGAAATATTAAGGTAACAAAATTGTATCGGAAGTCAAAGCAACCGAATGCCGACATTCGTCAGTATTGGTTGATAAGAGTATCTCTTTACGAATATAGCCTCTGAAAACATTTCACCGAAGGCTGATTCTTTAGGTTTTGGCAGAAAAGTGCGATTGTAAGCGATGCACATAGATAAAGCAACACTGCCAACCACTGAACTCCCGAAAACAAGTTTAAGTATAGGTGAGAGGGAACTAATTAATCGCTCCAACGACTCTCAGTATCAGCAACTGTGACCTCTAGTCTTTTCTAAAAATCTCTCGGTACAAGTGAAATTCAGAGCAAGACTTTTATTCACTAGCCAAATATCTTTCAATGACTAATTGTTTTTTGTTTTAACCAAAATCGATAATCCCGCAGAAGTAGTAAT
Source organism: Picea engelmannii (assembly GCA_009831015.1). NCBI lineage: Eukaryota > Viridiplantae > Streptophyta > Pinopsida > Pinales > Pinaceae > Picea > Picea engelmannii. Next base: position 3,326,538 of record ML776768.1, read on the forward strand.
CAATATCAAAGTTTTACAAAGAAAAACGTTAACAAAATCGCGATGTAATAACAATGGTTCCAAAATATCTAACATTTTACGCAAAAGATTTAGAGAAGAATAAGTGTTTGATTCACAATGATAATTTTAAACTTTTCTTTATATACAATCAAGAAAACAACCTCCACCAAGCTTGGTTACATATGAATAGATGACCCCTATGACTCGGCTAACCTGCCCAGTCACCGTAATATTACAAAATTTTACAAAGAAGAAGTACAAAGAGGTGTTGAGCCACACTTCCAGGAACATAGGACGAGAACCCGCTAACTACATATCTTCTATATTTTGTTCCTCTCTCAGGTTGTCTTTCATGCTTGGTGATGTCTTATGCTCTGTTGTCGCCACCATCAGTTGTGCCTCACGTAACTCCACGATCATGTCTTGTGCTTCCCTAAGTTATCTTTGCAGCCAAACGGTGCTCCCCGCGTGACCTTGCGGCGGTGGTATCCTCTGGGTATTTACAACCAATTGACACTACAGTTCCCTATTCTCTTGGTAAAGCTCAGCTATTGCAATTTGAGCCTGCTCTAGTTGTTGAGAAGAATTTTCGACGGAAGCTCCCGGCTCTTCGACCCTCCCCTTTATTCTTCTACCTCCTTTTCCAGTGGTCCCAACTAACCCTGAATGAACGGTAGGCATTACAGATTCCTCAAGGGTTGGATGCGCACTCAGTTTGGCCTTGGGGCGGTCCCCCTCTCCTTCCCAAGTTTTCTTCTTAGGCCTTCCTCTTCTCTGCAGTTTCAATCCCGAAGAAGGCGCAGTCTCCAGCTTATTTCTCCCGAACGTATCTACGACCACCCCAAGCCCGTGTGTAGACACCGACATTGCCTCCAGGTAGATAGTTGTACCTCTCGGAGCCCACAGGAAGGAGTCCTAGGTGCGTTGGGGCTGAGACCTCGCACTCTGGATGCCTCGTGGACCTCATCCCATATTTGAAGGAGATCCCATAATCGCAAAGCATAAGAGACTCAAGGCATCCATAGATGGCAAAGGATTACTCAACTAGATGTCGCCAAGATGAACTTACCAAACCAATTCCCCAGGGGATATGAGCTTGGCATATAAGAAGGATTGCTCGTAAAAATTGTGGATTTATAGGGAAATCAAAGAGAGACACTAGGCTCACTAGCATAATGCCCGCACCTTGGGACATGGTGTTTGAAAAATTTCGGCATGTCGTAGCTAATCGACGGATGCAATCCAGAAGATGAAAGTGTCGCCGATCGGAGTTGCAGGAAAGCATGCAGTACGATCCTTTCGATCCTTTTTTGAACCTCTGAACCTCCTTTATTTATAAATGACGCTTGGCACGCTTGGTGGTATAAGTTTCGAAGGCATTCAACAACCTTCTCTGTACGATATCCGACCTCTCGTGAGAACACATGTGCATAATTCATCCTCGACGCTCTTTTTCCAAAAGGTCAAGTAATCACAGTGATAAGTATACATTCATTTCTATCGTACTTGATTAGCCACACTACAACATGTTGAGGTGTTCATTTATACCGAAGAGGAGCAACGACTTCATAGGTCACTCAAAGGAATCATTTGAGATCACGTAAGTATTAAAAATGACTGGGACTAGCAGGCTGCACAGGTACGTCTTGACATGTTGATTATTTATGTCAAATTATGGGTTGCTTGATCGCTAAACTACTTCTGTCTAATTGTAGGAAGAACCTTCCCGATAACCAACCAGAGTCTATCCTATGATCCCGTCGAAGAACTGAAAGAATCACCGAAGCGACGAAGTATGTCGATCTTTCGATTTCGGCATCCCGATATTAATCGACCTAAGCGAAATGATCAAGCTATGCACCGAACAAGATGTGCCATGAGATGAAGAATGTACAAAGGTCACCGATGAAAAGCCCGAGCAAGTACAATAGTTTGCAAGACATCCAATCAAAGCCAGAGCTATACTTTAGAAGTTGACCTTCAGCCTCGGAAAATATCGGGCTCACGCAGCAGATATCAAGGGAATCTATGCGACTCCAATGGAACAACACAGGTTTCCATGGGTGAACACTTGTGAAGAAATTTTTATTAGATGGTCTGATCATGAAAGAGTCCACCTTTTCCAAGAAACAACTCAGATGGACTATTGAAAGACTGTTAGATGATGATGCCACATGGCGAATCTTGATTAGCTCAAATTGTATTTTACCATTAATTACTGTTAAGACTTTATATTGTAAATAGGAACATTGACCGATGGTCAAATGGTCGATGGTTGTTGTAAGAAATATTTTATTTTTGGTTGTTGATAATTATTTTGAGACTGCTATGAATTAAAAAATCCTTATGGACTAGAGACAAGATTTTTTCATTAGATGTATGTAATTGGAGTTGGAGAAGAATTATTTCCTTTCATGTTCCATGAATGTTGCAGTAAATGAGTAAGAACAATTAATTATGTTGTCAAGTTATCTGGTGCAATGTGTTAATGTTCCTTGCTTTAAATGATGAAAGTAAATCATTGTGCTTCTATGTGATGAATGTTTTGGTAGATGAATTATTTTTCTTACCATGACATTGATTATAGTTGTGTTTATTTCTCTATGCTAAGTAGTTTACCTCAACTGTGTGATGAATGTATCGATAGATGAATTATTTTGCTTACCCTGATCTTGATCATATATATGCCTTCTTTCTGCTAAGTATCTTTCTCAGAAAATAGTTGGATGCTCTTTTGGTTAAATTATTATTACTAAACCCCTTTGGCATATGATCGTTGTTTGCATGTTTGAGTAGCGGGTTATCCCAAGCTCGACCCCTTCCCAATAGTTAAAAATCTTGTCCTATCTTTGTCAAGCTAGTTTATACTGGCTTGCATCTCTTGTACTTGTCCCACCTAAGAGAAAATACAGAAAAATTGTTCTAACCAAAGGAAGAGCATTCACCAGAAAACACGAAAGCTCATCGATAATTTGGATAGATTGTAAGATCTGGAGAACCATTCCACTCCAAGCACTACAGAGTCTAATTGGGCCTTGGTGGTGGGTTTGGTTCCTACTATTGAATCAGTGGATTTAGGCCTATAGATTCGTAACAGCCCACATGCATGGCTAGTCATCCAATAGACAGCCCACGTTTACCAAGTACTCCCAAAATGGATAACTCACCCCACTCTGAGGAAGGATATATTCACCCTGAAATAATTTATTCCCTCCCTCACGAGGAACTGAATCAGTTCAGAAGGATTACCAGAGCCTACACCCGACAAATCAACATGTTTCCCTTCACTCCCATCCTCCCTCGAAGAAAACAACAAAGAAGACTAGTAGTCAACACTCCCGACGAATTTTTCATACACTCCATCGAAGACTTAATAGAATTTGCGATCACCGAAATCCAAGAACCTCTTGACCTCATACCTGAGACGCCAGCCGACAACATCTTCGAACCTAACGATCTTTTAGAAGAGGAAGAGCTTGACTCCAACTCCGAAGAAATGGAAGAGAACAATGATCAAGAAGAAGAGAGGGAAGTTCCACTTCAAGACAACCAACCTTGGTTGGTCGGGGACACTGTGGCCATCCCTGGACGAGTACACAATCTCCCTCGACACCCGGAAAAGTTTCTCCCCAAGTATGATCCTGAAACCTCAGGATTTCCCGAAGATCATATCAAGAAGTTCATACTTGCGATCAAGCTTATGAATGTTCAACATGAATACATGGTATGCATAATTTTCCCCTACACGTTTGAGAACTCAGCTTCCACTTGGTATTTTAACTTTCTAGTAGGATCCATAACCAACTAGACTAAGCTCCAAAAGGATTTCCTAGATAAGTTTTCCGAAGAAACTACCATGGGAGCCCTTATGGCCAAATTATTCATAGCCTCAATGACCGCAAAGGAAAGGGTCAAAGACTTCAATCAAAGATTCATGACTATCCTAAACAAATTTCAGCCTGCGGTGAAACCGGCTCAAGAGTTGCAAATCGAGGTCTATGCCAACGTGCTTCCGGACTCTATTTCCTTGTTCATTAAAAGAGCTGCTAAGAAAACCCTTGCAGAGAATTTCGAAGAGGCCAAGACGATAGAGTTCCATATGAAAGGGTGTAAAGAAGGTTGGGCATCTCTAGCAAGAAAAGAAAGCCAACCCCCTCTCAGGAGAGGACTCCTCTTGACCAGACCGTCAGGGAAGCCGACTGAACCAACTCTCGACAAGGGTAATGGAGATATAGAATACCAGCAACACATGGTCAAGAAAGTATCAAATGAGATTATAGATATGAAAATAAATGCGGGTGAGGGAAACCAAGGCCAAAGACCCTATAAGCCTTTCTTTAAAAGAAACCAGCCTTTCAAAGAAATTGAACCTCCCACAGCCAACCTAAACATTGACTTAGGGAATGTCACATTTGATTCTTTTCGTACATATCACCAAGAGAACCACTCAGAAAGGGAATTTCCTCAGTGGTTCCATGCCATGAATTTAATGGCCAATCATTTTCTGGGCGAAGTCTCTCTGACCGAACCATCCAGCAGTTTGGCCTTTAACATTGCCAATCAGGAAGAATCTGACCCACCACAAGAAATGACCATGATGATATGGGATCTCGACGTGATCACATCTTTGGATGATCTATTTAAACCTCAGGAACTACCCGCAGAGATATCAGTGGTACAGACACGTAGTAAGGGCCAACCCGGCCCGAAAAATACCGATGTCACCCATGCCTCACAAAGTAAATTATCTCCCAATCACCTGAGAATGCCTTTCTCTCTCAGTAAAAAGACTATAAGTATCCATACTCACGATTCTCCTAAATTAGATTAAAATGTAGTAGAAGATTTGAAGAAGCTGAAAGCTAATGTATCGGTTATGGACATATGTAGAATCCCTTAGTAGAAATACCTTATGTTGCAAGCTTTAAGTTCAGTGGAAAACATGACCACCGACGATGGTCAGGAGAAGAATCTCCCCCCTATGGATTTGGAGAGAAAACCAACGGTAAACACCTACTCAGAAGGCAGGAAGGAGAGGCCTTTTGTACCACCTTTCCTTTTAATGTTCGAAGTCTTCAACATGAATCTCCACAACTGTCTGGTAGACTCCGGGGCATCTTCCAATGTCATGGCCTTGGCCGTTTGTAAGAAATTGGGTGATGTCCCTCTAAAAAGTGATAAGAACGTCATACAACTGGACAGGACCCAGGTCAAATTCATGGGGGAACTCAAATATGTGATGATCAGGGTAGCCACTCATCTTAATTTCATACAGGTGACTGACATCATTGTGGTGGATATCCTTGAGGCATATGGGCTATTATTAAGCTGATATTGGTCCGAAAAACTAAACAGATACTTCAGCACAGACTGGGAACACCTTTGGCTACCGTTGAAGGGATACAAGAACATGATCAAAATCGATAGGGAAAGATATCTGAAACATACAGTCACTGACCTAGAAACCCTGAACGAACCAGCCTCTACCGATTTCCCCATACTAGCGAATTATTCTTATGATTCTAACTTTGGAAATTTTTCTCCTCTCCTATCCGATGTTTTGCTTACCCAAAGCTCCGAGATGATATTTCAAGAAGAATCCCCGATGCCAATGGAATATTCTCTCTTTTGTCAAGACCTAGTGTTAGGTCCTCTGGAAGAAAAGGTCGAAAAGAGGAACACTGATTGGAATGGAAATCATCACTCGCAAATTTGGACCCTTTATTTTCATGGATCCAAGTCACAAGAGGGTTTGAGAGCAGGGTGCATCCTCATTGATCAAAAGAGTAAATTCCATTTATTATCTGGTAGACTAGAATTCGAGTGCACCAACAACACTGCCGAGTATGAATCCCTAGTACAAGGGTTAAATAAAGCCATAGATCTTAATGTCAAGGAATTAAAGGTGTTAGGAGACTCGAAAATCATTATTAGACAAGTGAGGAACACTATACACTGCAACTCCCCTCATCTTAAGAACTACCAATAGGAGGTGTAGAGGTTGATAGAACGCTTTGAAGCTTTCAATATCACTGCAATCCCTAGAGCGAAGAACATCCTCGCTGACTCCTTAGCCACCGCTGCTTCAATACTCTTGACTTTAGAATATTATGAAGCCTCCTGATTCACTGTAGAACTTCTCTACAAGCCATCGGTACCTAATAATATCTCTAGTTGGAAGGTCTTTGTGGGGGATGAACAGATCATAAGCTTCTTGACTAATAAAGATAACTTCAAAGACCTCGCTATTGACGATGAATATTTCCAAGAGAAACTAACAGAAACCAGTGCTTGGGAGGGTCAATGCGTGGATAAACCAAAGGCTCACACAATTCCAAAAGGGATAGAAAATCTAGAAAAATTGTTTGATCTAAAGGAACATTTCAAAGGAACTAAAAACACAAAGACTGGTAGCTCCTGCCCCCTCCACGAAACTGTAAATATTGGAACCGCAGACAACCCAAAGCATGTAAATCTCAACAAAACATTATCTAAAGAGGAGAGTAAATCCTACCTAAAATTATTCAAACAATACCAGGATGTTTTCATCTGGTCCTATAAAGATTTGAAAACATATGATACCCGCATCATTCAACAAACCATCCCGTTGAAACCCGAAGTCAAACCTTTTCAACAGAAGCTCCGAAAGTACCACCCATCCTTGGAATCCCTAATGTATCAAGAGTTAAGGAAGCTTTTAGATGCGAAGATAATTTTCCAAGTTAGACATTCCGCATGGGTAGCGAACGTTGTTCCAGTAAGAAAAAAGTCAGGAGAAATCCAATTATGCGTAGACTTTCGGAATCTCAACAGAGCTTTAGAAAAGGACAATTATCCCATCCTGCCGATGGAGAAACTCTTATAGACCATGTCGAGCTCAGAAATTTTCTCCCTTCTAGATGGTTTCTCAGGATACAACCAAGTGTTGGTTTCAGAGGAAGACTGATTAAAAACTACCTTCCAGACCAAATGGGGAACCTTCGCTTATAAACGCATGTCTTTCAGCTTGATTAACACAGGAGCAACCTTTCAAAGGGAAATGGACGTGGCATTTTGGGGGATTATAGGTAAATGCATGGTAGTGTATTTAGATGATGTAACAGTGTATTTGAAGAATAGAGAGAAAAACATCCAACACTTAACCCAGATTTTTGAAAGATGCTGAAAATACAGTATATCACTCAATCCTAAGAATACTATCTTCGGTGTTGAAGAAGGTAAGTTGTTAGGTCATATTATATCTCAAGTGGGAATTCGCATAGACCCCGAAAGGATTAAATCCATAGCTCAACTTCCACTGCCCCATAATAAGAAGGCTATGCAGTCTTTTTTCGGGCAAATTAATTTTGTAAGGAAATTCACCCCCGACTTCGCCGAAATCATCAAACCCTTACAAAAAATGATTCACAAAGATTCCAAGTTTAAGTGGGATGATGAACGAAAATACGCTTTCAACAATATAAAGGTTTCCATATCCTGAGCCCCGGTATTGCAAAGTTCCGATTTCAATAGAGACTTTAACCTTTACACTTTCACCTCTGACCAATCGCTAGCTGCGGTTTTAACTCAGAAGGACGATGACAACAATGAAGCCCCAGTGTCATTCATGAGCACCAATATTCAAGGAGATGAGATCAATTACCCCACCATAGACAAGCAGGCCTATGTGGTCTATAAAGCAGTAAAGCATTTTAGGTCGTACATCCTCAAGACTCACACTAAGGTGATTGTGCCACACCCCGTAGTCTGATCCTTGTTTACCCAACAAGAAATGGGAGAAAGAAGAGGGAAATGGATGGCGGTAGTCCAGGAATTTGATCTAGATATAAAACCCGCCAAGTTAGTAAAAGGACAAGGTTTGTGCAAACTTGCAGCCGCAGCTCAAGATCAGGAAAACAAAGATCCAGGGTGGGATAATGAAATAGCACTATGGTGTGGTGAAGCAACATACATTTCATTGGGACCGGACTCCTGGTACAAGGATTTGGCTCATCTATTACATTATGGGACTTGTCCCAAAAACCTCAACCTGAGAGAAAGGAGAACCCTCTGATTAAAATCCACACAATATCGCCTCATAAATTTGGTACTCTTCTGGATCAACTATGATGGGGTATTACAGAGATGTCTCGAATGCAAGGACGTCGATAAAGTGCTAAAAGAACTCCATGATGGCCTTGCTGGGGGACATTTTGCAGGAAACACTACCACTCATAAGGTTCTAAGAGTCGGCTATTACTGGCCCACTTTGTTCAAAGACGTTCATGCTTACGCCAGGAATTGTAAGATTTGTCAAATAAGTGTTGGCAAGGAGAGAAGGGTAGCAATCCCACTTCAGCCTATAACTATCTCCAGACCATTTGAGTAGTGGGGGATGGATATCATAGGAGAAATTACGCCCAATTCTTCGAGATTGCACAAGTATATTCTTACTGCCACTAACTATTTCACAAAGTGGGCAGAAGCCATCCCTATGACCCATGTAAATGAGAAAATAGTCATCCAATTTATAGAACAACAACTAATTACAAGGTTTGGCGTTCCTTATGTTCCGGTCTTTGATAATGCAACCTACTTCTCCTCTACCCTATTGACAGAGTTCTCTCTGGACAAAGGAATCATAATCAAGTACTCTGCAAATTATTACCCTCAGGGAAACGGTGTGGCAGAGTCAACCAATAAGAATCTGGTGAGGGTACTAAAGAAGACGGTTACAGATAACCGTAGAAATTGGCATAACCAACTCCATAATTCCATATGGGCTGATAGGGTCACACCCAAAGAGGCTATAGGGAATTCTCTGTACTTCCTGGTCTATGGATAAGAATCCATTCTCCTGAATGGGTTTTATCTTCCATCTCTCCAATTGGCCCAAGATTCTAATGATTATAAATCCTCGAACATGCAACAAAGAATCAACACTCTGGTCATGCTGGAGGAAGAGAGGGAAAGGGATAAGTCTAAATTTTTAGCCCATCAACAGACAGTAAAAATATGGTTCGATAAACATAAGACTAAAGAAAAGAATTTTGAAGTAGGAGACTTAGTTCTAAAGTGGGATAAGATAAATGAACCCAAAGGGAAGCATTCCAAGTTTCAGAGCCTATGGCTTCGTCCTTTTCAGGCGGCTGAGAAGATCGGGGTAGGTACTTATCATTTGCAAAATATGAGAGGGGAACCTAACGCCCTCCCGATAAATGGCCAAGCCCTAAAGCAGTACTTCCAATAATAAAAAAAAATAAAAAATAAAATAATAATAATAATAATAATAGATATATATTTCTAGTTGGCATGAATAAAACAAGGACCAAAGATATCGGTTTTATGGGACAAAGATTCTGCGTTCGCCCAATAAATTGCCATTTGTTGAGTGCCCAACACACCCTAAAAGTTTTGTGACCACTTCCTTTTGGGTACCACCTTGTCTTCTACCTTCAATTGTTTTCACTATGGTTTAAGCGTGATAACCTTCTTATCTGATATGTTTCATATCCGAGTTTCTCTTCAGCATATTAAGAACCATCTTGAGAAACACCGTGACTGATCAAGGGACCAACAACCCAGTTTTCCCCCGGATTACTTGAGAAGTTTGGCATCATTGAAATATTAAGATAGAAAAATTGTATGGGAAGTCAAAGAATCTGAATGTCGACATTTGTTGGCATCAATTGATAAGAGTATCTCTTTACGAATATAGCCTCCGAAAATATTTCGCCGAAGGCCAATTCTTTTGGTTTCGACAGAAAAGTGTGATTGTAAGTGCCACACATAGATAAAGCAACACTGATGACCACCAAACTCCTGAAAACAAGTTTCGGTATCGGCAAGAGGGAACTAATTAATCGCTCCAATGACTCTCGGTATCGACAGGTGTGACCTCTAGTCTTTTCTAAAAAACTCTTGATACAAGTGAAATTTCGAGAAGGAATTTTATCCACTAGCCAAATATCTTTCAATGACTATTTTTTTTTTGTTTTAACCAAAATTGATAATCCCGCGAAAGTGGTAATTAATATCAAAGTTTTACAAAGAAAAATGTTAAAAAACTCACGATGTAATAACAATGGTTCCAAAAGATCTAACATTTTACGCAAAAGATTTAAAGAAGAATACGTGTTTGATTCACAGTGATACTTTTAAACTTTTATTTATATACAATCAAGAAAAAAACCTCTGCCAGGATTGGTTACATACGAATAGATGACCCCTATGACTCGACTAACTTTCCCAGTCACCGTAGGATTACAAAATTTTACAAAGAAGAAGTACAAATATGTGTTGAGCCACACTTCTAGGAACATAGGACGAGAACCCGATAACTACATATCTCCTATGCTTTGGTCCTCTCTCAGGTTGTCTTTCGTGCTTGGTGATGTATTATGCTCCATTGTCGCTACCATCCGTTGCGCCTCACATAACTCCACGATTGTTTCTTGTGCTTCCCTATGTTGTCACTGTAGCCAAACGGTGCTCCCCGCATGACCTTGCGGCAGCAGTATCCTCTGGGTTTTTACCGCCGACTGACATCGCAGTTCCCTATTCTTTTGGTAAAGCTCAACTATTGCAGTTTGAGCCTACTCTAGTTGCTGAGCAGAATTTTCGACGGAAGCTCCCGACTCTTCGACCCTCCCCTTTATACTTCTGCCTCCTTTGACAGTGGTCCTGACTAACCCCGAATGATCGGTAGGCATTATATACTCCTCAAGGGTTGGGTGTGCACTCAGTTTGGCCTTGGGGCGGTCCCCCTCTCCTTCACGATTTTTCTTCTTAGGCCTTCCTCTTCTCCGCAGTTTTGGTTCCAAAGAAGGCACAGTCTCTATCTTATTTCTCCTGGACGTATCTATGACCACCCCAAGCCCGTGTGTAGACACTGATGTTGCCTCCGAGCAGATAGTTGTATCTCTCGGAGCCCATAGGAAGGAGTCCCAGGTGTGTTGGGGCTGAGACCTCGCACTCTGGCTGCCTCATGGAACTCGTCCCATATTTGAAGGAGATCCCATAATCAGAAAGTGTAAGAGACTCAAGGTGTCCACAGATGGCAAAGGATTACTCAACTGGACGTCGCCAAGACAAACTTACCAAACCAATTCCCCAGGGGATATGATCTTGGCATATAAGAAAGATTGCTCGCAAAAATCGTGGATTTATAGGGAAATTAAAGAGAGACACTAGGCTCGCCAGCATAATTCTCGTGCCTTGCGACATGATGTTTGAAAAATTTCTGCACACCGCAACTAATCGACGGATGCGATCCAGAACATGAAAGCATCATCGATCGGAGTTGCAGGAAAGCATGCAGTACGATCCTTTCGATCCTTTTTTGAACTTTCGAACCTCCGTTATTTATAAATGATGCTTGGCACACTTGGCAGTATGAGTTCTGAAGGCATTTAACAACCTTCTCTATACGATATTCGACCTCTTGGGAGCACACACGTGCATAATTCGTCCTCGGCGCCCTTTTTTGCAAAGGTCAAGTAATCACTGTGATAATTATACATCCATGTCTATCGTACTTTATTAGCCACACTACAACATGATGAGGTGTTCATTTATACCGAAGAGGAGCGATGGATTCACAGGTCACTTGAAGGAATCGTTTGAGATCACATAAGTATTAAAAACGACTGGGACTAGAAAGATGCACAGGTACATGTTGATCTGTTGATTATTTATGTCATATTATGGGTTTCTTGATTGCTAAACTACTTCTATCTAATTGCAGGAAGAACCTTCCCGATCACTGACTAGAGTCTGTCCTGTGATCCCATCGAAGAACTGAAAGAATCACCAAAGTGATGAAGTATGTCGAGCTGCCGATTTTGGCATCCCAATATTAATCGACCTAAGTGAAATGATCAAGATGTGCACCGAACAAGATGTTCCATGAGCCGAAGAATGTGAAAATGTCACCGATGCAAAGACCAAGCAAGTACAACAGTTCGCAGGAAATCCAATCAAAGCCATAGCCATACTTCATAAGTTGAACTTCAGCCTCACAAAATATCGGGCGCACGCAATAGATATCAGGGGAATCTATGCAGCTCCAATGGAACAACACAGGTTTCCATGGGCCAACACCTATGAAGAAATTTTTATCAGATGGTCTGATTATGAAAGAGTCCACCCTTTTCAAGAAACAACTCGGATGGATTGTTGAAAGACTGTTAGATGATGACGCCACATGGTGATTCTTGATTAGCTCAATTTGTATTTTATCGTTAATTGTTGTTAAGACTTTATATTATAAATAGGAACATTGACCAATGGTAAAATGATCGATGGTTGTTGTAAGAACTCTTTTCTTTTTGTTTGTTGATAATTATTTTGAGACTGCTACGAATTAAGAAGTCTTTCTGGACCAGAGACAAGATTTTTTCATCAGATGTACATGATTGGAGTTGGAGAAGAATTATTTCCTTTCTTGTTCCATGAATGTTGCAATAAATGAGTAAGAGCAATTAATTCTATTGTCAAGTTATCTGGTGCAATGTTTTAATGTTCCTTTCTTTAAATTATGAAAGTAAATCATTATGCTTCTATGTGATGAATGTTTTAGTAGATGAATTATTTTTCTTACCGTGACATTGTTTACAGTTCTGTTTCTTTCTCTATGCTAAGTAGTTTACCTCAGCTGTGTGATGAATATCTCCATAGATGAATTATTTTGCTTACCCTGATCTTTCTCATATGTGCATCTTCTTTCTGCTAAGTATCTTTCTCAGACAGCAGTTGGATGCTCTTTTGGTTAAAGTATTGTTACTAAACCCCTTTGGAATATGATCGTTGTCTACATGTTCGAGTAGCGGGTTAACCCAAGCTTGACCCCTTCCCAATAGTTAAAACTCATGTCCTATCTTCGTCAAGTTGGTTTATAATGGCTTGAATCTCTTGTACCTGTCCCACCTAAGAGAAAATAAAATAAAAATTTTTCTAACCAAAGGAAGAACATTCACCAGAAAACACAAAAGCTCATCGATAATTTGGCCAGATTGTAAGATCTGGAGTACCATTCCACTCCAAACGTTGTAGAGTCTAATTGGGCCTTGGTGGCGGGTTTGGTTCCTGTTGTTGAATCAGGGGATTTAGACCCCATAAATGTACAAGTAGATGCACAACTTGGATGAATTATGGAGGCCATAGTTTTGTAACCATACCTCTTAGTATGCAGAACTTGCACTATGTTTCCCGTCTCACTTGCACTCATTGATACTTCTTGTGAAATGAAAAGTATGTGTTGCAGATGAAATCAACATATTTATCATGGCATAGATGAATAAATAGCTCAGGATATTTGTTTGGTAAACATATCAGGAACACAATGTATGAATATTTACCTTTGGCCTTGTCGTTTTGTTGATGTTTGCGATGATTGACTGCTCATGCCCATGTCACTACTCCTACTTTTTCTGATGCAAGCATGTGTACATGAACATTAGAAGGACTAAATAAGAATATCTATTGTATATTTTCCATAATTTTTCTGAGTGTCACATACAGGCTCGAAGAACATAAAATATGAAATAGGGTGTCAAGGGATACTCAGGAAACATGAGGACCCGACGGTCAAATTGTATGCCTCAAAATTTTTGACTGCAAAAATGTGTAACACGGAACAATGCATGATGGGGGAGTCTGGCGGCCAATCTATATATCATGGAACCCCCGAAGCTAGAAGCGCAATCTTGAACCAGCCAGCTCGGGAACCTATGATCGAAAAAGTGGCTACGTGTGGAACAAGGAAGTCGTCGGTCGAAGTTGTGGTATAGAATCATGAGTATAAATGCGAACCCGTGAGTCTGCCAACCCGCACACCTAGACATTTTCGTAAAAATGACTAATAAAAGCAACAAGAAAGTGAAAGTAGAGGGGAAAAACAAAGGGGAATTCAATTAAGTATACAAGAGGGGAAAAAAAGGGACAATAAATAGTCAGAAAATAGAAATGGGGAGGGCAATGTTTGGAAGCAAGAAGTCTCAACAAAGGCCCATTGTTTCCAAATCATCGTGTCCTAGTCCAATATTATATCCACCTACTCGTTTTGTGTGTTTGATTTACTATGATAGATGGTATACCTTTTCAAAGATTGTACTTCAGCCTCCTCTATTGTGGCATATGATATTTCATCCTCTTCTCCAACTAATCTGTCTCTTTCAATGTAGCAATGCAGAAAACACAATGGACATGAAGGTAAGTTAATATGTACAAAGACATGTAAAAAAATAAATACAGTTCTATTTATTTCAATGTAGCAACACAAAGAATACAATTGACATGAAGATAATTTATTATGTAGGAAGATACGTAGTATCTACACACAATAAATTAGGTGCAAAGAAGCAAAACAAATATACATACAATAAATGAAATACTAAACAATGAAATATGATATAAGAGTAGAAGCATGCACCTTTGTATCTCCTCTTCTACATTTGTGGTAAAAAGTCCATCGTCTTCTCCAGTTATTATGTTTGTTTCAATATAGAAATGCAAAAAATATAATGGACATGAAGGTAAGTTGGTATGTAGGAAGACATGTAAAAAAATAAATACAGTTCTATTTATTTCAATGTAGCATCACAGAGAATACAATTGACATGAATATAAGTTATTTTGTAGGAAGATACGTAGTATATACATACAATAAATTAGGTGGAAATCAGTAGAACAAATATACAGACAATAACTTAAATACAAAACAATGGAATATGAAATAAGAGTAGAATCATGCACCTTTGTATCTCCTCTTCTCCAATTATTATGTTTGTTTCAATGTGGGAATGCGCAAAATACAATGAACATGAATGTAAGCTGGTATGGAAGGGAGAACAAGTAATATGTACATATAGTAAATGAGAATCAAAGGAATATAATAAAAGAGAGTTAGAAACATGAACCTTTTCTTTTCTTGATCCATGGTTGTAATTATATAGAATTTTTCCTCACCAAAATATATTAGAAGCCATAAAATATTAAGAAATCGAATGGTCGTAGCTAAATAATTTGGTTTTTTGAAACAAAGTATAAAGATATGCTTTGAGACATGGAAATATAATTTTGTAATATCTTTGATGTATATTCCATAATTCAAGTATAAGACAAATTGTATCGTGGTCAGACCAGATTGTGTATAATATAAAGAGGTTGTATTGTGATATGGGCACATTTCGCCATATATGGTTAATAAGTGTGTTTTGCACATGTTTTATCTTAACCAAAAGAAAGCGGACATTGTAATTGCACATGTAGTTTTCCAATTATTTTTTATGGCACTATTTTGTAGCATCTCAACACTGAAGTATCCTATACTGATAATGGTTTCGTCCAGATGTAAATGGTGTGATGCATTTGAGAACACATTCAGTATGTTAGCAATGTTGCACGCGAATAGGCATAGAAATTGAATATTGCAATTTGAAATCCACCGAATACTACTCTTTCTAGCACCATCTCAACATCTTTTTCTTCTACAAGAACATTTTGCAAAGTCATGTAGGTATGGTTCAGAGTTAGGACAAAAAATTGGAGCAAAATTTAAGAAGAGGATGGAAAGACATGCCAATTTTGTGCAATTTTGTTGCAGCCTAGGCACCATTGTACCATACCTAGACCTTCTACACCTACATGCAGTTTTCTGTTACAATAACATCCTACAAAGGCAACAAGGTTGACATCGTATTTTTCATGCAAAAGACACGGGTTCGATTCCCATACGAGATAGGTAGGTACAAGATAGGCGCTAGATTCCCACCTCGTTACATACAAATAAGGACCAAAATTTGCAATGTTAGAAAAAATGACAACCAGAGTTGTGCACATGACATTGGCATGGAGATGGTGCAGAGTCTTGTGAAAAAATCGGAGGAAAATTTAAGAGTAGGAGAAAACGATATGCCAACCTCTATGGAAAATCTGTAGGACAAGAACGATGAATAAATACTTAAACATTCTTACTTGCAAAATGTAAACATCAAATAATAAACAACGAATACGAATGAAAGTATGCTATTGAAACTTAGTCGTTAATGATGAATAACAGAACCGCAGGTCTATTGGATTACTGAAAGGGGCGGTGAATCAATAATAGATAAATTTAATCCTTTTTAACCATATAATCCAAGTGTTATATCAATGTAGCATTATCATCCAATAACTGCAGAGTAAATAAGCAATGAACAAATGATCAATCATGCACATACACAGTACACCAATGTTTTATGTGGAAACCCAAAGCAGGAGAAAACCATGAATTTTTTTTTCTTATATGTCTTGAATAATTGCATTCATTGGAAGCACTAACTTCCTTTGTTTTCCAGCTGCAACTAGAAGGAGGCTCCAACCCTCTAGTTTCTCAGGCTACAACCTGAGGGAAGCTCCAACTCTCCAATTCTCTGGCTACAACCAGAAGGAGGATACAACCCCCTATGTTCTCCAGCTACAACTGGAAGGTGGCTACAACCACCTGTTCTTGCCCCATCTAACTTCCCTGACATATAAGTAGAATGATGGAACCACTGTCACACTATCACTGTGAGATATACTACTGTAAACATGTACCAATAAATCTATATTCAACCTGTACCATAAAAAAGTGCATCAACCATGCACCAACCTGTAAAAAACCTGTACCATGAACAAGTGCATCAACCATGCACCAAACCTATACAAAACTTGTACCATGAACAAGTGCATCAACCATGCACCAAACCTGTATAAAACCTGTACAATGAACAAGTGCATCAACCATGCACCAAACCTATATAAAAATTGTACCATGAACAAGTGCATCAATCATGTACCAAAGCTGTATGAAACCTGTACCATGAACAAGTGCATCAACCATGCAGCAAACCTATACAAACAACCTGTCACAACAACCTATCCAAACAACCTATCACAACAACCTATCTTATCAATCTTATCAACCAAATCAGATCTACTCACCAAGATCAATCACCAAGACAACTCTCAAATATGTGTATCAACCAACCATAACAAAACAAATCATAATAATCACCAAGATCAATATGTGCTTTTAATAATATACCAATACAAGTATGCTACATCATCCATAAACCATGTGTCAACAATACTACTAACAGATGCCTCCAACCATGTACCAAGTATGTACCAATCATGTATCATCTACTCATCAACTTTGACTCATCAATATGTACCAACATCATCAACTATACACCTCATGTATGTGCCAACTCATCAACTACTTGTCTCAAACATGTACCCAACATGTACCTCAACAAAAATCACTAATCAATATCATCATCCAAATATGATTTGTAACTCTATAATAGACTTGGTGTATATGATCACATAGTTGCAAACCTTCCTTAACTTTAACAACAAGAGACTAGCATTTTCATCAAACTTTTCTTTAGTCTCACATGACTAGTTTTGGATTAGTCAACAAACCTAACCTGAAATAATCATAACTATGTACCTGTAATGAATAAATATTTGAAACTGATACACAATGTTCTTCAGTGTGTTTTATGCAATTCTTCCAGGTTTCACTACTTGGAACCTCTCAGAAAACGAGTTATAGCTTGTAGAGCATGCCCCGCACGAAATATTTGTTGAATCGATTTGAAAATGTTACATATTATAATACATATTGTACTCTAACCAACACATTTGGTCTTACTAAATTTGGATCTGTTATGAAGAAATTATGACGTTTTTACCTGAAACACTTGTTTTAGATTAGTTTTAGGACTAGCCACAAACCCTATTTTCCACGGAGTGTAAATCCAAAATTACAACGCCCCATAATCTGAATTGTTTACCACAGATATTTGGATATGTTTCCTCAATGGAATATCAATCGCACGGTCTAAATCATTCTAGATAAAATTTATTGCGAAAATGGTGAGATGACCTGTAAATAGCATACCTTAAAAAGCATCATCAAAAGAATTTATCCTCCCTTGAATTCCAGCCCTCTTTTCTTCACCTTCCCTCTGAAATTCATCTTAGATATCCTTTATTTACCTCAGTCACCTATAGATATTCAATATTCTCAAGTGTTATGTAAAATGAGAGAGTCTTTCCTCTTATTTATACTCTCCATCTTCTAGGTCACTTAACCCATTTCTAGGTCACATAACCTATTTCTAGGTCACTTAACCCATTTCTAGGTCACTTAACCTATTTCTAGGTCACTTAACCTATTTTCCTCATTTTTAGGGTTAACTACTTTCCATAATTAGAAAGTTCTCCATTACTTTATCATTTAAATATTCCTCCTTGACTTTGTAACATCACTTTATCATTTAAATAATATTTTTTGATTTTGTCACTTCACTTTATTATTTAAATAATCCTTCTTGACTTTGTCACTTTACTTTATCATTTAAATAATAATTTCTTCTTTGCAAACTCTTTGAATTATTTGACCTTTTGGGGCTTCAAGCCAACATATGAGGGTCCTCCAACTTCGTAAGGCCATAACTCTCAAACCGTGAGGAGTTATGTGATGTTCCACATACCACTAGAAATGGCATGACATGTAATATTAATCTAGAATAGTCTTTCCTTCAAATATATCAAAAATCATACCATTATCCATCAAGCAAACTTGGGTCCATTAACCAAACCTGGGTTCTCCAACTTCTCATGGCCATAACTCTCTAACCGTGAGGAGTTATGTGGCATTCCACATACCAACATAAATGGAATGAAATGTACTATCCATATACAATAGTCTTACCTTAAAATATATTAAAAATCATACCATTATACATGAAACAACCTTGGGTCCATTACCCAAACCTTTTTTCTACCAGAATTTGCTACCGAAATTTCTCCAAGGGTTGAATTCAATCACTAAGGGTTGGCATCAATCTACAATATCACTCTCCAATATTTGACATCAATGACAACCAACAATCCATACCAACTATCCATCAAACTAATCCAACTGTCTGACAATCTCCCCCTTTGGTATTGATGGCAACACCAACATTGATGGCAACACTTAGTCATGATAACATTAATGCTTATACTCTTTATAAATGTTTATATCTCTCCCCCTTTGACATCAATGGCAAAGGGTATCACCCTTTGGGTCTTCTCTCCCTGATCGAGCTCTCCTTGGGGCTGCTCCCCCTGTCTACGTGCCTTTGATTTTTATTTGTGTTTATAATCCTCTGATTACTCTCTTTCCCTTCATATGAATAATATATCCCCCTTTGACAAAGGGTATCACTCTGAAGTCATATCACTCATTCTTCCCTTGTGACAATCACTCCCCTTGTAATCATGCCTCTATGCTCTCTCTCCAAGAATTTATCTTTGCATCTGATAAATCTCTCCCCCTTTGTCCTATTTATGGTGCTTCCTCATGTACATCTAAGATATATAAGAGAAGAATTAAAAAGCATTCATTTTGGAGTAGAAATTACTCCTATTCTCTAGCGAAGATACTCAAGGGCTTCCCATGGAAGCGGTTTTGTAAAGATGTATGCCACTTGTTATTTTGTTCCCACATATTCAACTCTAATGTTCTTCTCTGCAACCTGTTCCCGTAGAAAGTGATACTTGATTGGAATGTGCTTCGTCTTGGAGTGCATCACTAGTTTTTGTTTTTTTGAGATATTCCAATCACTAGCTATGTGTCCATAGTTATGACATTTGTAACATTCAATGTTATGTGGGGCCACATAGGCATTTATTGCTTGAACATTTCTTTTATAATCCCTACAATCTGCAACCTTATGTCCAAAGTTAGTACAATAAAAACAATGACCATAAAATAAATTTGCATACCTGGGAGTGAATGATCTTCTTTGTGGTGTAGTCCTTCTGAATTTTTGCCTTGACTGATCATGATCATGATTGAAGCTTCTTTGTGGCTTAAACATGGATGGTATTCTTGAAGATATATCTTCAATAGTTTTCTTATATTCTGGTTGACCATGATTCCTTCCTTTGAGTACTTCTGCATAACTCTTTATTTTTTCTTCATTTTTCTTTTCTAGCAACCTAGAGTGCTTCTCTTCATTCTCTATAACTGATATGGATTTTTCTATCTCTTAAACATTCTTGTTGAGCTTGACAATTTTACTTCTCAATTTGACAACTTCTTCTTCAATCTTCTCAACCTCTTCTTCTTTCTTCATTATCTGAGACTTCATAACCTCTTTTGTTCTCTTTGCTTCTTCAAGTTGGATTTTCAATGTAATTATTTCTTCTTCCAATCTTCTCTCTTCTTGACCAAACTCTTCCTCAAGTTGGTTTAAGTCATTGGTTCTTTCCTTGAGATGATCCATCAGTATATTTTCTCTCTTTTTTGCTTCCTCATTTTGTGATTCTATGTAGGCTTCTAAACATTTCTTTCGATATTCTAGAGTTTCTTCAATTCTTCTGGCCTCTTCTAGTTGATCTCTTAAATTCTTGGAGACCTGTTGATCCTTTTCGGAACCTTGAACACTTTCCTTTTGGTTCATCAATTCTTTCTTGGATGACTTGTTTTATTCTCTTTCTTTCTTTAGATATTTAATTGCATTGATCAATTTTTATTTGTAATCAACTTCTACTTCTTCATACTCTTCCTCTTCTGAATATGTCTGACATGATGAGCATCGTTATTCTTGTTTTGTATCTGCATCTTCTTTGGCATTTTATGAATCTATGATGGGTGAAGAATATATGTCATGTAATTTATCCCAAAGTTCTTTTGCTGATGAAAATTTACCAACCTTTTCTCTTACCAGATTAGGTAATCCTTCCTAGATGAAATCTATTGCTATTTTGTTATTCTTCCTCAATTCCTTCTTGGCTGCAGTCTTTGCCCTTTTTGAACTATCATATCCTGTAACAACTAATAGCCAAATATAATTTCCATGTGCCTATAAAAATACTTCCATCCTTATGCTCCACATCTCATACTTAAAACCATTCTGACCATTAAACATTGGTACTCCATTCTAATAATAATCCATGATCTCCTTCCAGTGGTTAAACTATTTGCTAAAGGAACCGACTCTGATACCAATTGTTGGATTACTAAGAGGGCGGGTGAATCAGTAATAGATAAATTTAATCATTTTTAACCATATAATACAAGAGTTATATCAATGTAGCATTATCATCCAATAACTACAGAGTAAATAAGCAATGAAAAAATGAACAATCATACGCATAAACAATACAACAGTGTTTTACATGGAAAACCTGTTGATATTATGGTAGATGGGAGATGCATTTACCTCCATGTGTGAACTTGACGAGAATAGAATACTCCGGGAAAAAACAAGAAACCCTAATGAGTTGGCTAATAACCCTAGAAGACTTGTCGACTCAAGAAGATAATTTATATTAGGTTATTAGCCTCCAAGAGAAGAAATCGGCTAGAAGAAATAATAATATATTGAACAGACAGATACCCAAAATAAGAATTCGGCCTAGGAAGTTAGCCAAGCATACTATAAATACAGGGCACCAGTCTCTCATTTGTCATAGTCTTAGAATTGCAGAGCAGTAACTGGTGCGCACTGCAGTACCCTGTCTTATGTGCAGGTTTGAGGAGAGCTGCTGGTGCAGCTACTGCAACTAACAATTATGTTTTGGCTTGGAATATCTCATGGCTAGGGTTTGGAAAATCGGATCAGCCTTTGTTGATGCACTATCCTTGGGGAAAGGTGTGCTACCCTTTGTTTGGCTATATAGCCTAGGGTTTTCTTCCGGAGTGATTCTTGTCAAGGTTAAGGTGCTTGGAGGGTGGCTTCGGCCTATGGTTGGGTGACAAGGGTATTTTCAATGGTAAAACGAGCACACATATTTCATATTCTAATAGGTTATGGGCCTACACCTCCTTCATTCAATCTCAACGCTAGAAGGAAACATAGTCACTAGGATATTGAGCTCACTGAGGAACTGTCGCTAGGGTTACTAGCAGAAGTAGCTTCCAAGACATTGCCTCTAGGGTTACTAGCAGGAGCAGTTGCAGAAATCCTAATCCTCTCGTTGAGGCACCTTAAGTGAAGATATTGACCTAATCTCCAGATAGATCAGTGTGCCCTAGCCCAACACATCTCCTAGTACTCTTAGAAAGCCAAGACATGAAGTTTGAATTTCTGGTCAAATCTAGGGTTGACCAAGTCAAGAATCCATGACTTACTCTATGAAGTCAGAAAAAAAGTTAGATGGAGCCTCTAACTTCATAGCATGGATGACAAGGATTAGCCTCATCCTTGCCAAGAATAAAGTACTGGATATCGTGAAAGGAAAGATCGTAAAGCCAGAGTTTGAAGAAGGAAAAGAGAAGGAACCGCAAAACGTTGCAGCTATGGAGAAGTTCAAAGACAAGTGATATCAATGCTATGAGTATCATAGTGGAATCTATAAAATACCACTTGATACCCTACATCTCCCATCTTGACTCATCGAAGAATATGTATGATGCCCTAACAAATCTCTTCTCAGTTAGAAACATTGGACAAGTAATGAGTCTGAAGAATGAGCTCCGTGACATGAAGATGAATGATGACAACAACATAACATCATACTTTGTGAGAATCTCTTAGTTAAGAGATCAACTACAAGCTATTGAATAAATCATCTCAGAGAAGGATTTGGTAAACATAGTACTCAATGGTCTTCCTAAGACGTGGGATGCATTTTCCGCAAGCATGAACAGAAGAAAGGAGTATCCGACATTTGAAGAAATTTGGACTCGTTGTGCTCAAGAAGAATCAAGAATCAGTGCAAAAGAGAAACCCCAAAAGAAGTATGATGATCAAGCCTTCACAGCAATATTCAAGAACTTCAGGAACCAAAGGATGTTTTGTTCAATGAGGAAGCCAAATCAAGAGAAAGACATTTCAGAAGTACAATGCTTCAACTGTCGAAAGTAGGGTAACTACAAGATTCATTGTTCCGACCTAAAGAAAAGGAAGGAGAAACACGAAGA
Organism: Picea engelmannii; assembly: GCA_009831015.1. Lineage (NCBI taxonomy): Eukaryota > Viridiplantae > Streptophyta > Pinopsida > Pinales > Pinaceae > Picea > Picea engelmannii. The sequence goes on from ML776768.1 coordinate 3,349,468, forward strand.
ATCAATTGCTGAAGAAAAGGAACCTACAAATAAGACTAAGCAGGATGGAAGAGACTTCTACTTCTAAAGGTAACAAAACTCTTCTTAATTCTTGTACATATCTTGTTTGCATTGTCTCTGTACATATCTTGTATATCTATCTCTTGGAAGATAATGTGTTCCAAGAATAACTATACCTATGGAAGAACAACAAGATAAGAATGGATACCATTAGATAATACACATGAAAGGATGAAATACAAATCATGTGGAATCTATTGCAAGATAAGACGAATCAATCATGAAGAGACTTAGGAGAAGAAAAGACAGAAAGAAGTCAACAATCAAGAAGAAATTGGAAAAAGACTTATGATGTTTTGTAGAAGACAACAAGACAGAAGCATGGACTTTGTTAGACAAGAGAGCCAATTATATATTGCATAAGACAATAAGGATGCAGATGGAAGCGTGGATTCCGTTAGACGGAGGGAGTCGATTATATGCACTCATACATGAAGCAAGGATTACGAGGGAGCTAATCCTGTGATCCATTGAATATGATGAAGTATATATCCATGATAGAAGCCATGAAAGACTATACAAGTTATTCAAATAGAAGCCTTAAAGTATCCCTGGTTGTCCATCCACATTCGTGATCCTACGATGGAATCTTTAGGGCATGGAATCTATAAGAAACTCCATGGACCCGAGAACTAAAGAAACACATGAAGATTCCAAGAAAGAAAGAGAATCCAGGAAAACCAGTCATTGTATCAAGAATCACAAGATTGTTAGCCTGATATAAACTCAATAAAATAAATCAAGTAGAGGAACTGAAAGTCCTGATGAAGAACAGTGTATGGAAAACTTATGAATGAAAGCATTGCGAGATCCAAAATTAGAGGTTCTCCCAGATGGAGGGAGAAGACTATGATGATTACTTGTTCCAGTAAACCAGACTTATCTCTACATGAGTCATTATATCATCTACAGCATCCATGAGTTGGAGTTCTACATCAGATGAATGCAAAGAATGTTCCCCAGAGAAATTGAATAAAGAGTGTATGAAGAGCAATCTCAAGACTTTGAGGCATACCAGAAAGAGACCCTTGTATGTAAATAGAAGAATATAACTTGGTGGAGAACCTCCAGTGCAAAGCAGAAGTGTGGTGAAGATCTCCTATAACATCAAGATGATTACTCAATAGATCAAATCTCATGATGACAGAAGAAGTGCCACATGGATATGTTCCAGTTTTCCAACAATGATATACTCTATTGTTCAGAGCTACATAAATCCTTCACAGTGTTCCAGACTAAAGTACATTTGAAATCAAGCATTACATTATCCGTGATGAAGTCCAGAAAGGAGAAAGTGGTTCTCCAATACATATCTCCACAGATGAGAAGATAAGCAGACATTTTGGTAAATCTTCTATCCAGGATGAAAGAGTTTACATACTCAAGATGGAGTTCATGGAAACGACTTCCTTATTGAAAACGGAAGAGATGACTCCCAGGTTGGGAGGGAGCACTGAAAACATTATTGAAGACATTCATTAAAAAATAGTCCATCTTGGACAGATGCTTTCCTGTTCGGAAAGTGGATTGAGATTTCTGACGGAAAACAATTTCCCATTGTGGTTAACATGGGAAATGGTACAGATTGATGATGTATCATAGACATCGACTTCCCATTGTGGTTAACATGGGGAGTGGTCTAGGGAAGTCTCTCTTCTTGAGGGTTACTCAAGAAGACTGGCTCGCCCCGCTGGACAATGATTTCTCATTGTGGTTAACATCAGGAATGGTCTGTTTTGGAGGTTGGTACAGGACAGTATTTTCCTCTTGTGGTTAACAGAGGAAATGGTCCATACAGTCATTCCTTAGGTTTTATACATTCTCTCTAGGGTGCACTTTGATTAGTGTAGGAGGAATGGCCCAGGGTGGGGAATGGTTCAGGCTCAACAATTAGGGACATGAATTCCTTAGGGTTTATACATTCTCTCCAGGGTGCACTTTGATTAGTGTAGGAGGAATGGCCCAGGGTGGGGAATGGTCCAGGCTCAGCATTCCTTAGGGTTATACATTCTCTCCAGGGTGCACTTTGATTAGTGTAGGAAGAATGGCCCAGGGTGGGGAATGGTCAAGGTTCAGAAGATAGGACAATTATTCTTCCTTTCTTGAGAAGAATAGTCCAGATATCTCATTGTTCTACTCTAAGGGCAGATATTATTTCAGATCTCATAGATGTGAGTGAAAGATTGGCCCAGATGATTCAGTTTATATCATAACATTGTTTCTATGCAAGTTGCTATCATATGTTTGTTATGAAGACTGCATGACAGTAGATGTATACTAGTGTGGTGGATATGTTCCACTGTTCGTGACTATATGTTGTTGATCAAGTAATTGTGTGTTACTTGGTGTGGTAGTGTACCACTGGATTGTAGTTATGTACTACTATGGATAGACACAGTTGTGTTCTATTTTTGTTCTGATTTCCTTGAAGACTATCAACAGTTTATTGAAGATAATCATTAGCTAGATGAATGATGAACAAAGATTTTCTAGATGGAAAATGGTTCAAAGCATTTACCCTTCTAGATTAGAAGAATGGATCTTATATCACTCTGTGGAGTGAGCATCATGTCTGATTACTCAGATAGAGTATGGTTTCGAGAGATGATGCAGCTAATGACACTGATGATGATGATAGTTCTCATGTTCTAGTCCATATAACTATGTTGATGTTACCAGGTGAATGGTATGTTTTTGTGCTCAAGACCATTACCTGTAATACCTCCCTAGCTAGGAGGGGGTGTTGATATTATGGTAGCTACTGGAGGTATTTACCTCCACGTGTGAACCTGACGAGAATAGAATACTAATGGAAGCAAGAAGAAACCCTAATGAGTTGGCTAATAACCCTAGAAGATGTGTTAGCTCAAGAAGATAATTTATATTAGGTCATTAGCCTCCAAGAGAAGAAGTCGACCAGGAGAAATAATAATATATTTAACAGAAAGATACCCAGAATAAGAATTCAACCCAGGCAGTTAGCTAGGAATACTATAAATACAAGGTGCCAATCTCTCATTTATTATAGTCTCAGAATTGCAGAGAAGCAACCGGTGCGCACTGCAGTACCCAGTCTTGTGCGTAGGTTTGAGGAGAGATGTCGGTGCAGCTGCTATAGCTAGCAGTTACGTTTTTCCTTGGAATATCTCTTGGCTAGGGTTTGGAACATCTGATTAGCCTTTGTTGATGCGCTATCCTTGGGGAAAGGTGCTCTACCCTTTGTTTGGCTATCTAGCCTAGGGTTTGCTTCCATAGATATTCTCTGTCAAGGTTAAGGTGCTCGGAGGGTGTCTTCAACCTATGGTTGGGTGACAAGGGTATTTTCAATGGTAAACCGAGCACACATATTTCATATTATAACAAAACCAAAACGGGATAAAACAATAGAATGCTTTTTCTTATATGTCTTGAAGAATTACATTCATTGAAAGCACCAAATTCCTTTGCTTTTCAGCTGCAACTAGAAGGAGGCTCCAACCCCCTAGTTTCTTAGGCTACAACATGAGGGAATCTCCAAATCCCCAATTCTCTGGATACAACCCCCTATGTTCTTCGGCTACAACCGGAAGGTGGATACAACCACCTGTCTTTTCCCCATTCAATCTCCCTGATGTATAAGTAGAATGATGGAACCACTATCACACTATCATTGTGAGATATACTACTGTAAACCTGTACCAATAAACCTGTAATCAACCTGTACCATATACAAGTGCATCAACCATGCACCAATCTATACAAAACATGTACCAAGAACAAGTGCATCAACCATGCACCAAACCTGTACAAACAACCTGTCACAACAACCTATCACAACAACCTATCTCATCAAGCTTATTGACCAAATCATATATACTCACCAAGATCAATCACCAAGACAACTCTCAAAGATGTGTATCAACCAACCATAACACAAAAACTCATAATCATCACCAAGATCAATATGTGCTTCTAATAATATACCAATACAAGTATGCTACATCACCCATAAACCATGTGTCAACAATACTACGAATAGGTGCCTCTGTCCATGTACCAAGTATGTACCAATCATGTATCAACTACTCATCAACTATGACTCATCAATATGTACCAACATCATCAACTATACACCTCATGTATGTGCCAACTCATCAACTACTTGTCTCAAACATGTACCCAACATGTACCTCAACCAAAATCCCTAATCAATATCATCATCCAAATATGATTTGTAACTCTGTAATATACCTAGTGTATATGATCACATACCTGCAAACCTTCCTTAACTTTAACAACAAGAGACTAGAATTTTCATCAAACGTTTCTTTAGTCTCACATGACTAGTTTTGGATTAGTCAACAACCCTAACTTGAAAGTATCATAACTATATATCTGTAATGAATAAAGATATGAAACTGATACACAATTTTCTTCAGTGTGTTTTATGAAATTCCTCCAAGTGTCACTACTTGAAATCTCTCAGAAAAGGAGTTATAAAAAAAATGACATACCTTGTTGAATTCTGGCTTATTCTAGAGAGTGACCTTGTAGAGCATGCTCTGCACGGAATTTTTGTTCAATCGATCTGAAAATGTTACATAGCATAATACATACTGTACTCTAACCAACACATTTTTTCTTACTAAATTTTTATCTGTTATGAAGAATTTATGACATTTTTACTCAAAACATTTGTTTTAGACTAGTTTCAGGACTAACCACAAACCCTATTTTCCATGGAGTTTAACTCCATAAATACAACGAACTACAATCTTAATTTTTTACCACAAATACTTGGATATGTTTCCTCAATGGCATATCAATGTCACGGTTTGAATCATTCTATAAAAAAAGTTATTGTGAAAATGGTGAGATGACCTGTAAATAACATACCTTAGAAAGCATCATCAAAAGAATTTATCCTCCCTTGAATTCCGGTCCTCTTTTCTTCACCTTCCCTCAGACATTCGTCTTAAATATCCTTTGGTTACCTTAGTCACCTATAGATATTCAATATTCTCAAGTGTTATGTAAAATGAGAGAGTCTTGCCTCTTATTTATACTCTCCACCTTCTAGGTCGCTTAACCCATCTTCTAGGTCACTTAACCCATTTATAGGTCACTTAACCTATTTTCCTCATTTTTAGGGTTAACCACTTTCCATAATTAGAAATATCTCCATTACTTTATCATTTAAATATTCCTCCTTGACTTTGTCACCTCACTTTATCATTAAATAATCTTCTTTGATCACTTCACTTTATTATTTAAATAATCCTTCTTGACTTGGTCACTTTACTTTATCATTTAAATTATAATTTCTTCTTTGCAAGATCTTTGACTTCTTTGACCTTTTGGGGCTTCAAGCCAACATATGAGGGTCCTCCAACTTCATAAGGCCATAACTCTCAAACCGCGATGATTTATGTGATGTTCCACATACCACCAGAAATGGCATGACATGTAATATTCATCTAGAATAGTCTTGCCTTCAAATATATCAAAACTCATACCATTATCTATCAAGAAAACTTGGGTCCATTACCCAAACCTGGGTTCTCCAACTTCTCATGGTCGTAACTCTCTAACCGTGAGGAGTTATGTGATGTTCCACATACCAACAGAAATGGAATGACATGTACTATCCATATAGAATAGTCTTACCTTCAAATATATTAAAACTCATACCATTATACATGAAAAAACCTTGGGTCCATTACCCAAACCTTTATGCTACCAAAATTCACTACTGTACTTTCTCCAAGGGTTGACATCAATCTACAATATCACTCTCCAATAGTTGACAACAATGACAACCAACAATCCATACCAACTATCCTTCAACCTAAGCCAATTGTCTGACAATTTCCACTTGCGGGTGTAGGACCTAAACACTGCAAAGTGCAAAAAAAATCTCCAACTGCTGGTGCAAGACCCCAACCTTGAAAAGTAGAAGAAAACAAAAGAAAGTAGCAAGAAACAAACCAGTGAGAAAGCACCAACATGCCCAACTGTAGCTGCAGGACCTCAAACTTGCAAACTTTAACCAAACAACAACAAGAAGCAACCGATGAACCAACTAACAAGAAACAATCATTGAAATAGTAAACAATATATGTATCTTCAATGATGACCAAATTTCATTCCAAGCATAGAAGAAATCATAAACATATGATGACCATGTGAGTGGAAATACTTAAACATTCTTACTTGCAAACTACAAACAACAAACAACAAACAACAAATATGATTCAAATTATGGTATTGAAACTTACTCAGCAATGATGAACGATAGAAGAACAGGTCGAATTGTGGGTGCAGGACTTGAACCCCGCAAAGTAAAAACAAATCTCCAACTGCTGGTGTAGGACCCCAAACTTTCAAAGTTGAAGCAAACAAAAGCAAGCAACAAGCACCAACAGGTCCAACTATAGGTGCAAGACCTCAACATTGAAAAGTTGAACCAAACAACAAGAAGTAGCAACCAACAAGCCAAAAAACAAGAAATAGCCAGCGAACCAATAAACAATATATGTATCTTCAACGATGACTAAATTTCATTTCAAGCATAGAAGATGTATGAAACATATGATGGCTATGCAACTGGCGGCGGACAACAATATTTTCCAAATTCACTGCAACATTGTATGGAAGAATTTGAGGAAAAATGTATTGTGAGAAGCCTATTTAAGTAAACATTTAAGGTTGTAAGGGTTGTTTAAGGGCCTCACGTTATGCAAACATTTAAGTTCTCAGACCTATTTAAGGGCCTCGCGCTATGTAAACATTTAAGTTGTTAGTCCTATTCAAGTACCTCAAAAGGAGTGTCAATGATCAAAACTTTCAGTATGTAAACATTTCAATACAAATAGAAATAATAAAAACAATAAAAAAAAGCGTCAATGCTCAGAACTTTCGGTATGTAAATATCAAAATAAAAATTTAAAATTTAAAAAAAAGCGTCTATGCTCAAAAGTTTGGATATCTAAACATTTACAACATTGGGAACAACGAAGTTGGCAATAAGACTTCGAATCTTTTCTCCAATGAGACAATGACATATAAAGTTATTTTTATTATATAAAAAATAATGTTTTTACTTCTATAGTTCGAACAATACAGATGATGCGGAAATTTATAGTCAAAGGAAATATTAATATGAAGTGAATGAGTTATCGATCGTTATAGTCCCTCTACGCCTTCGGCAGAAACTAATAATACATTATTTCCATGTTATGAATAAAATAAGTAGGAATAATGTCATGGGTCAAAATATGATGAGATGAATTCATGTACCTTGTATCATTACGTGTTTTTGGACTTTATAGTAAATAATTGTTATACAACATGTATGACCATACAGAAACAAAAAATCACCATTGCAAATCATATTTACACATGTTGATTAGAATAAAATGCATTGGATGCATTACTTGTTGTAAAGACACTATGAATGTTTTGTAATCATCTTAGACTTGTTTATTCCTTTTTATTGTTGGTTTAAATAACATTAGCAACTATACACAACTATATATGAAGCAAGGGATATTGCGAGTTTACACTCGAGAAACACCCGAAGGGGAAAATTTTATTCAATTAATCCATTTCCATGTGTATTTCTATTGTAAAGTCGATCCCTTTATACAACAATAGGTGACCATAACAACTATGTCGTAATTATATATTTAGTTCAACCATGTGCATAACTATCTCCAATGGTATCTTCTTTTAAATGTTTCCATGAATGTCTCAACAATTATTAATATCGAACATCTATCTTTTCTCCTCATCTCTAATTCTTACATAAACTTCTATGCTTGGTATACATAATTACAAAAACATCATATAATTTAAACATTATTCTTGATTCACAAGTAGGAATTAATCCTTCATACTCATCCTTAATGAATACTTGTGATCTCAATATGTCATCCTTTGTCTCTTCAACTCTCTCTTGAAATGCTCCCATTTTCATTTCTATGATATTTTCCTTTGATTTTGTTTGTCTTCATTTTCTATCTTTCACGTTCTTCATATTTTGAACTTTTGTCTTCAACCTTTGTTTCTTTCACATCTTTGGTCTTCTTCATTCTTCATCCTCAATCTTTTTCAATTTTCATCTTGTACCCACAAAACATAAACATTGTGATTATTTCAGCCCTAATCCATATTAAAAAGTTACCATCCACCAAGATACATCGCTCACCAACCATTGCATCAACCATTTCTCTATAATTCTTTTTTCTTGTACATGGTTTAACAACAATTCTTCAATCACAAATATTTTCACTCCCCTACATCATCATTAGTCATCATCCTAGGTTTTCTTTGACTTACCCGTAACCAAATTATGAGTTTTCTTTGGATTACCCATAACCACACTCTGGGTTTTTTTGGGTTACCCTCAACCATTAAAATTTTCAAGTGGTTTCATATTACCACAAACCATACATTATATCAAGTGGTTTATAGCTGACCACAAACTTTTCTCTGTCATGACAAGTGGTTTTTGGTTTACCACTAAACATTCAACATTCAAATTACGGTTGTATATTTACCTTATTAGAGCTTAGATAAACATTGACTCAAATACATACAATTTCAAATTTTTATTTCAAGTTAATCTATCCCTTATACAAACATTGGACCAAGACCATTTTCTTTCCATCATCAAAAAACATTATTCAAGCAGGAGCATTTCTTAAGGATGTCATTTTTCATGGATTCACTACTTTTGCATCTCAATTTTGGAACACAAGGTAATATTTATTCTTACCTTGCTTTTTCACTTCATCATTCATTAATTTGTATGCTTTATTCTTCATTTTCATTTTCTTGTGCCATTTTCATTGTTGTTTTTGTTGGATTACTGAGAGGGGGGGTGAATCAGTAATGAGAAATTATACCAATTATTAATCCTTTAAACCACAAAGTATATTCTTTTACTTATTCAACCATGTTCATCTATTCATCATCAATTTCTTACTATGTCATAAGAGTTAACATTTATCAATGCATAATAAACAATAATAAACACATCCACATAATGAAAAATACACCAATATTTACGTGGAAATCCAATGCGGGAGAAAACCAAAGAATGCTTTTCTTATATGTCAATAATTACATTCAAGGAAGCACCAAATTCCAATTCTCCAGGTACAACTCGAAGGAGGATACAACTTGATGGAAGCTCCAACTCCCCAATTCTCTGGCTACAACTAGAAGGAGGCTACAACCCCTTATGTTCTCCAGCTACAACCACCTAGTTTCTCAAGATACAACCTGAGGGAAGCTCCAACTACCCAATTATCTAGCTACAACTAGAAAGAGGCTACAGCCCCTTATGTTCTCTGGCTAAAACCAGAAGGTGGCTACAACCACCTATCGTTGCCCCGTCCAACCGCCCTAAAATATAAGTAGAATGATGGAATCATTGTCACACTATCACTGTGAAATATACTGCTATAAAACTATACCAATCAACCTGCACCAAACAACCTATAACAACCTGTACCAATAATATGTGCCAACCTATACCATACATCAACCTGTACGTCAACCTGTACCATAAACAATTGCATCAACCATGCACCAAACCTGTCACAATAACCTGTCCAAACAATCTATCACAACAACCTATCTCATCAATATTATCAACCAAATCATATCTACTCACCAATATCAATTACCAAGACAACTCTCAACCATATGCGCAATATCACCAAGATGTGCATCAACCAAGCATAACACAACAACTCATAATCATCACTAAGATCAATATGTGCTTCTAATAATATACCAAGACAAGTACGCTACATCATCCATAAATCATGTGTCAACAATACTAATAACAAGTGCCTCCAACCATGTACCAAGTATGTACCAATCATGCATCAACTACTCATCAACTACGACTCATCAAGATGTACCAACCTCATCAACTATACACCTCATGTATGTGCCAACTCCTCAACTACTTATTTCAACTATGTACCTAACATGTACCTCAACCATATACCAAATACATACACCAATATAACCATCAAAATTTATCTAACAATGCATCACTCTATCCATAAACCCAATAACATAAACCATTACATCAAACCAGTGCCACAACCTCATTGTTATACAACCTCTATCTATAACATACCTCAACCAAAAATCCCTCACCAATTTCATCATCCAAATCTGATTTATAACTCTGTAACAAACCTGGTGTATATTATCACATACCTGCAAACCTTCCTTAACTTTAACAACAAGAAACTAGCATTTTCATCAAACTTTACTTTAGTCTCACATGACTAATTTTGGGTTAGTCAACAACCCTAACTTGCAATAATCATAACATTGTACCTGTAATGAATAAAGATCTGAAAATGGTACACAATGTTCTTCAATGCATTTTGTGCAATTCCTCTAGGTTTCACTACTTGGAACCTTTTAGAAAAGGAGTTATAGAAAAAATGGCATACATTGTTGAATTCTGGCTTATTCTAGAGATCGAACTTGTAGAGAATTCCCCGCACAGAATATTTTTTGTATAGTTTAGAAAATGGTACACAACATACTACAGAATTTACTCTAACCAATACATTTGGTCTTACTTAATTTGGATATGTTACGAAGAAGTTATGACATTTTTACCCGAAACACTTATTTTAGAGTAGTTTCGAGACTAGCCAGAAACCCTATTTTCCACAGAGTGTAACTTCCAAAATACAATGACCCACAAGCTGAAATTTGTATCACAGTTACTTGGATATGTTTTTTAAACGATCTCCATATTTCACGATTTGAATCATTCTAGAAAAAAAATTATTGCGAAAATGGAGAGATGACCTGTAAACAACATACCTTAGAAAGCATCATCAAAAGAATTTATCCTCCCTTGAATTTTGGCCTTCTTTACTTCACCTTCCCTCTGAAATTCTCCTTAGATATCCTTTGGTTACCTCAGTCACTTGTATATATTCAATATTCTCAATGGATACAAATGGGACACCCTTGCTCTCTTATTTATACTCTCCAAGTAGCTTTCTCTAGAAGTATCCACTTAACCACTTTGTCCACTTAGCCAACTTTGTCCACTTAACCATTTTGTCCACTTAGCCACTTTGTCCACTTAACCAACTTTTTCCACTTAGCCACTTTGTCCACTTAACCATTTTTTCCACTTAGTCACTTTATCCACTTAACCAACTTTGTCCACTTAGCCACTTTGTCCACTTAACCACTTTATTATTTAAATAATTTTTCTTTACTCAAAACTTCTTGTTGCAACTAACTTTTATACAATTATTCAATTCATAGCTTCTTTTCCCTTAACTAACTTCTTGTTGCAACAACTTTATTATTTAATTTATTTCTTGGTCAACCACTTTGACTATTCAATCTTCTCATCACAACTACTTTACCGTAATTACCAACTCACAAATTCTTGTTGCAACTAATTTATTTTTAATTATTTTCTTAATGCAACAACTATACCCATGATTAACTCCTAGATTCACCCACTTTGACTAGTCAACTTATTCTAGGAGTTTCTAGAGTAATTTGACTTCTTTGACCTTTTAGGGGCTTCTAGATAACTCATGACGGTTCTCCAACTTCACAAGACCATAACTCTCTAACCGTGAGGAGTTATGTGGCGTTCCACATATCACTAGAAATGGAATGACATGTATTATCCATATAGAATAGTCTTACCTATAAATTCATTGATATTCATACCCTTATACCTCAAAGAGACTCGGGTCACTTACCCATGCCTTTGTGATACCGGAATTTGCTACCAGGATTCTCCAAGGGTTGACATCAATCACTAAGTGTTGACATCAATATAAAATATCACTCTCCAATGGTTGACATCAATTACAACCAACAATCCATACCAACTGTCTATCAACCTAAGCCAATTGTATGACAATCTCCCCCTTTCGCATTGACGACAACACTTAGTCATGATAACATTCATGCTTATACTCCTCATCAATGTTTCTATCTCTCCCACTTTGACATCAATTTCAAAGGGTATCTCCCTTTGGGGTTACTCTCCCTGACTGAACTCTCCTTGGGATTTCTCCCCCTGTCTACATGCCTTTGATTTTTCTTTGTGTTTATAATCTTCAAATTACTCTCTCTCCGTTCATATGAATAATATAGCCCCATTTGAAAAATGGTGTCACTCTGATGCAACACTGAATTCATATCTCTCATTCTTCCCTTGTGACAATCTCTCCCCCTGAAAACATGCCTCTATTCTCTCTATCTGACAACTTATCTGAATGATATTTATACTTGTATTTTTGGCTTTGTTTCTCTCTCTTGACTTCTCTGCAAGATGTTGTGTAGAAAAAATATAAGTCTTATTGTACCTATTTCCTTTTGGAGTTATTATCCATTGGTGCTTCCTTGTGTAATCAATTGACATATATGAAAATCATTCAAGAATAAGCAGTCAAATATCCTATGTAATTATCATCCATTATGATAATGTTTCTTTTTCTCTGAACCACTCTCTGAACCAATCTATGAATCCCTGCTCTCATCCACTGTCATATATCTTTCCAAATCTACTAAGTGTTCATCTGAATCCATATCTGACCATATTGTCTAAGACTTTGCTACACAACTATCCATAATTTTGACTCACATGTCACTGTACTATCATGAAGTATTCACTACTACAACTAATTAATCTATCATATTCTATTTTTTCTAACTGACTGCTATGAATCTGTCTACTCAATTTCTGTAAGTTGCTCGAAGGATGGTTCTCTAGTTTGTCTCAGCTACCACATAGACTCCCCTTGTCTATTATTCATATTACCTAGGAGTCTCTAAGCCCGATGGCTCATAAAAATTCCTTCTCTGATGTGTATTCATCATCATCCTCACTGGTAGATTCATCATCTCTTTGACCTCTGACTTCTTTCTTTCTCTCTATAGATTCATCTTTCACTACAATACCTAAAAGTAAAATCTCTTGAACTTGTTCCTTATGTACCTTTCCTTCTTTTCTTTCATTTATTTTCCAAACCTTTCTATATCTGGCATCTTTATTTTTCTCTGTAGATTTTTCTTCATCTCATTTTATTGTTAATCTTGTGATCTATGGGACTTTCTCTTTGTTCACCTATTCTTCATGTTTTCTTATCCATACTTTCTTATATCTGATATCATTGTTCTCTTTCATGGAAGTATCGATCATGATTCTACAATCACAAGGTATGTGTCCATAGTTATGACATTTGTAACATTCAATGTTACATGGGGCCACATAGGCATTTATTTCTTGAACATTTATTTTTTAATCCCTGCAATCTGTAACCATATGTCCAAAGTTAGTACAATAAAATAAATGACCATAAAATAATTTTTCATACCTGGGAGTGAATGATCTTGTTTGTGGCATAGTCTTTATGAATTTATTCCTTGACTGATCATGATCATGATTGAAGATTCTTTGTGGCTTGAACATGGATGGTATTCTTGAATATGTACCCTTATTAGTTTTCTTAGATTTTGGTTGACCATGATTCCTTCCTTTGAGTACTTCTGCATAACTCTTGTTCTTTTCTTCATTCTTATTTTCTAGCAACCTAGAGTGCTTCTCTTCATTCTCTACAACTGATGCAGATGTTTCATTCTCTTCAACGTTCTTGCTGAGCTTGGTGATTTTACTTCTCAGTGTGACAACTTCTTCTTCAAGCTTCTCAACCTCTTCTTCTTTATTTAATATCTGAGACTTCATGACATATTTTGTTCTCTTCGCTTCTTCAAGATGAATTTTTAATGTGATTATTTCTTCTTCAAGTACTTTCTCTTCTTGACCAAACTCTGATTCAAGTTGGTTTAGATCATTAGTTCTTTCCTTAATATGATTTGTCCATATATTCTCTCTCATTTCTGCTTCTTCCTTCCGTGCTACTATGTTAGCTTCCAAATATTGTTTTTGAAATTTAAGATTTTCTTCGATATTTTTGGCTTCTTCTAGTTGAGTTCTTAAGTTCTTGATGACTTATTGAGATTCTTCAAAAATGTGAACACTTTCCTTTTGTTTCATCAATTCTTTCTTGAGTGACTTGTTTTCATCTCTGTCTTTTCTTAGTTCATCTAAATCACCGATCAATTCTGCTTTGTAATTGTCTTCTTTTTCAATTAATTTTTCTGTCTCATTTCCTTCATGGCATTCCACTTCAAGATGTATGCATTTTTCACAATTAAAGAAAAACAACATACTTGTTTTGATTATGTAATCTTCATATTCTGAATCTGTTTGACATGGTGAACATCCTTCTTCTTAATCTTTACCTGCATCTTCTTTGGCATTTTTTGAATATGTGATGGGTGAAGAATATATATCATGTAATGTATCCCAAAGTTCTTTGATCGAAGAAAATTTACCAACCTTTTCTCTTACCGGATTATGTAATCCTTCCCAGATGAAATCCATTTCTCTTTTGTCATTCTTATTCAATTCCTTCTTGGTTGCAGTCTTTTCCCTTTTTGAACTATCATATCTTGTAACAACTGATAGCCAAATATTATATCCTTGTGCATGTAAAAATACTTTCGTCCTTCTATTCCATATATCATCCTTTAAACCATTATGACCATTAAATAGTGGTACTCCATTCTTAGAAGAATCCATGATCTCCTTCCAGTGGTTAAACTATTTCCTGAAGGAACCTGTTCTGATTCCAATTATTGGATTACTGAGAGGGGGGGTGAATCAGTAATGAGCAATTATACCAATTATTAATCGTTTAAACCAAAAAGTATATTCTTTTACTTATTCAACCATTTTCATCTATTCATCATCAATATCTTACGGTATCATAAGAATTAACATTCATCAATGCATAATCAACAATAATAAACACATCCACACAATGCACAATACACCAATATTTATGTGGAAACCCAATGCGGGAGAAAATCACGAAATGATTTTCTTATATGTCAAGAATTACATTCAAGGAAACACCAACGTCCAATTCTCCAGCTACAACTAGAAGGAGGATCCAAACCCCTAGTTTCTCAGGCTGCAACCTGAGGGAAGCTCCAACTCCCCAATTCTCTGGATACAACTAGAAGGAGGCTACAACCCTCTATGTTCTCTAGTGACAACCACCTAGTTTCTTAGGCTACAACCTAAGGGAAGCTCCAACTCCCCAATTATCTGGCTACAACTAGAAGGAGGCTACAACCCCCTATGTTCTCTGGCTACAACCATACGGTGGCTACAACCACCTATCCTTGCCCCATCCAACCACCCTTAAATATAAGTAGAATGATGGAACCACTATCACACTATCACTGTGAGATATATTGTTGTAAACCTGTACCAATCAACCTGCACCAAAAAACCTGTAACAACCTATACCAATAAATTGTGCCAACATGTACCATAGATCAAACTGTACCTTGACCTGTACCATAAACAAGTGCATAAGCCATGCACCAAATCTGTACAAATAACCTGTCACGATAACATGTCCAAACAATCTATCACAACAACCTGTCTCATCAATCTTATCAATCAAATCAGATCTACTCACCAAGATCAATCACCAAGACAAATCTCAACCATATGCACAATATCACCAAGATGTGCATCAACCAAGCATAACAAAACAACTCATAATCATCACCAAGATCAATATGTTCTTCTAATAATATACCAAGACAAGTACGCTACATCATCCATAAACCATGTGTCAACAATACTAATAACAAGTGCCTCCAACCATGTACCGAGTATGTACCAATCATGCATCAATTAGTCATCAACTAGTCATCAACTATGACTCATCAAGATATACCAACATCATCAACTATACACCTCATGTATGTGTCAACTCATCAACTACTTGTCTGAACCATGTACCCAACATGTACCTCAACCATATAATAAAGACATACACCCATATAACCATCAAAATTTATCTAACAATTCATCACTCTATCCATAAACCCAATACCATAAACCATTACATCAAACCATGTGCCACAACCTCACTGTTATACAACCTCTATCTGTAACATACCTCAACCAAAAAGCCCTCATCAATTTCATCATCCAAATCTGATTTGTAACTTTGTAACATACCTCCTGTATATGATCACATACATGCAAACCTTCCTTAACTTTAACAACAAGAGACTAGCATTTTCATCAAACTTTACTTTAGTCTCACATGACTAATTTTGGATTAGTCAACAACCCTAACT
>ML776768.1:3365938-3401408 GCA_009831015.1 Picea engelmannii
AACTTTAACAACAAGAGACTAGCATTTTCATCAAACTTTACTTTAGTCTCACATGACTAATTTTGGATTAGTCAACAACCCTAACTTGCAATAATCATAACTATGTACCTGTAATGAATAAATATATGAAAATAGTACACAATGTTCTTCAATGTCTTATATGAAAATAGTACACAATAGAAGTATCCACTTAACCACTTTGCCCACTTAGCCACTTTGTCCACTTAACCATTTTTTCCACTTAGCCACTTTGTCCACATAACAAACTTTGTCCACTTAGCCACTTTGTCCACTTAACCACTTTGACTACTTTATTATTTAAATAATTTCTCTTTACTCAAAACTTCTTGTTGCAACTAACTTTTATATAATCATTCAATTCATAGCTTCTTTTCCCTTAACTAACTTCTTGTTGAAACCACTTTATTATTTAATTGATTTCTTGGTCAACCACTTTGACTATTCAATCTTCTCATCACAACTACTTTACCATAATTACCAACTCACAAATTCGTGTTGCAATTAATTTATTTTTAATTATTTTCTTAATGCAACAACTATACCCATGATTAACTCATAGTTTCACCCACTTTGACTAGTCAACTTCTTCTAGGAGTTTCTAGAGTAATTTGACTTCTTTGACATTCTAGGGGCTTCTAAATAACTCATGGAGGTTCTCCAACTTCACAAGGCCATAACTCTCTAACCGTGAGGAGTTATGTGGCGTTCCACATATCACCAGAAATGGCATGACATGTACTATCCATATAAAATAGTCTTAATTGTAAATTCATTGATTTTCATGCCCTTATACCTCAAAGAGACTCGGGTCCCTTACCCATGCCTTTGTGCTACCAAAATTCGCTACTAGACGTCTCCAAGGGTTGACATCAATCACTAAGGTTTGACGTCAATATACAATATCACTATCCAATGGTCGACATCAATAACAAACAACAATCCATACCAATTGTCCATCAACCTAATCTAACTGTTTGACACCTTCATCTTTCTTTGTCCTTGTTTCTTTTCTCTCTAATATGTCTTTGCATTTTTCTTATTTTGTTCATGCCTAAGAGTTTGTCTTCTACTTCTTTTTTCTTCTTCTTTCATCTTCTGCTTGATTCCTTCTTCTTATTTCTTCATTTTTCTTGTACTTTCCTTTGTCATCTTCTTTTATCATGGACTATGAATCTTCATCATTCTTCATATGTCTTCTTCTTCCTATTGTTATTTTCTTTCATCTACGCTTGTAATATTTTTCATTCACCTTGCAATTACATGCATAAAAATATGTCTGTTGTGGGAGTTGATTAAGGTCCAACAAGAAACCTATGACTTTGGTTTGACAAACTTAATTGAAGCAGTATTGTCATGATTTGACATGAATTTACCTTTGACATTGACAATTTCAATGACTTCATTACATAACCAGGATCTTTGACTCATACATGGACTTTGGCTTTGAATTTACTTTGACTTTAGATGTTTAACTTAACTTCATCTTGATTATGAATTTAACTTGTTTTTGACATTGAATTGACTTCAACTCTTTACATCAACAAAGTATCACTTAGCCATAAATTTAAGCTTGGGGTTAAAAATTTTAGACATATCGCACTTTTATAAATAGCCTCGACCCCTTAGTTTAAACCAAAGATACTAATGGTCATTAAAACCTCTACAAACCTTTTCATTACATACCAATACCTTTCCACTCAAATTTATCTTGAAATTAACTTTTTATGATTTCAAATATAATAATAAAATATTACAATGTGACTTTACATCAGTTCTCAACAAATCCCATTATATGGAATCCTTTCAACCTTGGTTGTTTATATCTTTTCTCTCTCACTTATTTATGGATATAGGCATAAGTTTCTATAGAATATTTAATCTTCGCTACTTATCCATATGTGAAAGTGAATAAAAAAAAAACATGTGCTTTCCCTTTTAGTGTTGTGCTCTAGCTAGCATGTTCGGCTTTGATTTCCACGGAAGTCTCCTTTCCCGCAAAGAGGAAGCATCCAGATGATCTATTGGTAAATCACCTCTTTGTCTCTCTCTGGAAATAACAACAATGATCCTAGAAACAATGATATCAAGGAATCACGACCATCCTTCAACTCAGTATCTAGGAATTACACACCGCTTGAACATTTCCTCAGATACTATTAATGACTATATCAAACAATCATTAAAGAAAAATCTCAAACAACGCAAGCAGTGTGTAAGGATAGAATCTTGAGAACCAAAACATGCATGATATTTTTAACTTTCCCAACCATAAGCTCTTGATCTTCCACTTCATACAGTGTCAACATCACCTCTTTTTTTTAGACAGTAGATCGACATGTGGTGCTTGAAATGATGCGCCACTCTTTACAGCAGAAGCAAACATTTGTTCAGGATATCTTTCTTCTTCCACTAAATGATGCACTCGCACATATTCTTCACATGGAATTATTGTAGACCTCACATCAGCTATTCTATTTACAGCTAGCACCTTGTGGAAAAAAACTTTGTATTTGTCTAGCCCAATGGTTGTCCCAATGATAGTCCCCATAATTGACTTTTAGTTGATAGACCCAATGACTATCATATCCATGTTTTTGCAATGACTAGTTTTGATATTTAGACACTTGGTTAGATTTTTAAGATTTTTCTTAAAATATTTCAATCATAAACGACATATCCTTTTCCTCCATCAGAATTTCACTATATCATGTAGTCTAGGAATTCTCAATAAATCTTTTGTGATGACTATTCAAGAAATTTCCAATGATAGTTTTCCAATGACTATGTTCTTAGGACTAGAAACTTAGTCAAGTTTTCAATCTTCTTAGATAATTTTCATATAGACATTCCATGGGTATTATCTTATTAGTATTGTTTTTTTGAAGAATGATTAACACAATCCCAACGACTTCCTACCATGGCCCTTCCTTTTTTATAGATAGTTTCCAAGTGCATTAACACTCGACTGTCACACACCCACACTATGTTTGGGGATCTAGCTTGACTTGGTGCAACCAAGTCACCTAACATCTGGGATCATGTGGCACTGCAACATTTCCAACTTGACGATTAAATTATGTCAAGAGTACTTCCTCCAGACTACATCTCTTTCACTCAATATCTTCTCATATCAATTTCTTGAGCTACATGAGTCAAGTATGCTCACCCAACTCTTTGTCACCAAGGCACCCACCTAATAATGAACTTCATTACATTACACTTGCACTCTTTAACATATAAAATTATCAAGTTCTATACTTAGCCAAATATATAAGCCAAGAACAAGCAACATACATACACATGAAAGAGACACAAGTATGGTTGAGTGACACCAAAGGTACCTACCACCCATACAAATCTTCTCATTATAAAAGATGTTACAATAGTGTACAATACAATGTGTTTGGCACAAAAAAGGGAGTAGAAGGCTCATACATAAGATACAAGTTGCCAAGTCACCTTGAATTGCCTAACCCTATCACCTGATGTCCTCCTCACACTGTCACAATCAAACTCATCTCATGTCCTCATCACAATACTTCTTCCCCATCACGCGCACTTCCCAAAACATAAAATCCTCATGCCTGCCAGACTAAACCCAAATATATATTTCTCTAGATATGTCCATAGAACCTCTGCAAGAAAACACAAATCCTCCCATGTGGAGCAACTTGGATCCTTGGGGGATCTTTCCCCTCTCTTCGTTAGAACACTTGGACTTGTTATCCATCGAGTTGTTGTCTCCAGTTCATCGCAACTTTGGCATCTATATTTGTCTGCCTCACCGAATAGTCCCAACGTTTTGTGCATGAAGCATCACGTCCCTTGGGTGAGGTTGATTCAACCAACCAACTTTCCTCATTGTGTGATTCACTTGCCCAACCATTGCTTCAGTTTGTTGGGTCACATCCCAACTCATTCATCACATGAGTCAGTTGCACATATTTTCACCTTGAGTCTCCACACGAAAAGACCCAAGGATGGTATTCCCAATACCTCTGCAAGGTGAGAACCCCCATTGGTCACAATCCATGGAGACATTTTCCTCAAGGCCCCATTCTTTCCTATCATGATCCCCAAGCGTGGAGCGCCCATCCATATAATTCTTGGCCCACCTCCTCAATTCTCCTAGCCAAATCCTCCCTCCTCAAGTGCATCCAACTTAGATAACTCATTGTATGACCTTCCTAACTGTAGGTGTGCCTATTTTTATGAGTCACCTCAACAATCCTGACTTTCATTTCTTTCCTTCATCCATGTCAGTCAAGTGGAGGTGCCACACGCTCTCCTCACTGAAGGCCTTATGTCCTCCCTCACCAAAATCCATTGTAATCCCAACAACACGCACAAAATATAGCATCCCCAAATCTCTACCTGAACTTGTGCCCCATCAACAACCAAGCCTACTAGAAACCCAAAGTTTCACGCCAACTGGAAACCACAAATTTATGTCAAGTGGAAACCCCAAGTTTCCCTACGAAGTGGAAACCTCAAATTTCCAATTCACATGACAATCATCCACAACCTTATGCAACCTCCTGCACTTCTCTCTACCTAAAGTTGTGTGCAACCAATATGTCTTCTACATTGGAGAGATGTCTCCTCCCGAACTTTTTCTGCAGTGTCTCCTCTAATAGAATCACGATCAGGCTCTATCGCCTCTTCGCGCATCGCAACTTTGAAACAAGGAGTGTGTAAGGATAGAATCTCAAACACGTGCCCCTCTCTGATCGGACGACCCTGAACATCTCGGCAATATTGTGGGCCCAAATCCCGAACACCTTCAGCACTTCGCGTCTCATGGATGGGAGGGAGTTGATCCTTGCTCTTCAAAGTCGTGATGCACAGAGAGGCGATAGAGCCTAATCGCACACCACGTGTCCCTCTCTGATCGGACGGCCCTGAACACTCAGCAATATTGTGGGCCCAAATCTCGGATGCCTTCAGCACTTCGCGTCTCGTGGATGGGAGGAGGCTACTCCTTGTGCTTCAAAGTCGCGATGCGCGAAAAGGCGATATATCCTAATTGTGCACCACGTGCCCCTCTCTGATTGGATGGCCCTGAACATCTCGGCAATATTATGGGCCCAAATCCTAGACGCCTTCGACACTTCATGTCTTAGGGATCCCAGTTGCAAAGAAAAAGTGCTTCAAAGTCGCGATGCACGAAGATGCGACAGAGCTTGATCGTGTGCCACGTGCTCCTCCGGGATGGATGGCCTGGATCATTTCGGTGAGATTGCGGGCCCGATTCCTGTGCTAAACATGGAGTAATTCCGTTGGCATCAAATTTCCGTCGATCGATGATCTGCTCCATCGATCGATCCTCGTCGCTGAATACTGGAGTCGCCCGCCTACTTGCAATTTTAACCTGAAATGAAATTTTATGCGCTGCACAGTGCGCTCGTGGATGTGACCTTGGAAAAAATGCATATGTTAGGTTCTTTAAGCCCCATTTCTTCGCATTTACGCCACGGGATCGAATCTTGGAGAGAAAACACCCCCTTGCAAGAATTTGCGCTGATAGAAGCTACCACTGTCCTACTACATAGATCGTTTCTATTGTTTCCTCGACCACTATTGCAACCTCAATCAAAACATGAAAAGTGTCTAAGTGTTGAATTGTTGTGAGACACTATTGCATCCTACTTCAACCAACTTTGTCATGTCTCCACATAATTCTAGCCTCTATTCCTACATTGGTTGGGTAGTTATTCCAACCATCATGTCTGGTTCTTGAAATGTGCTTATTCATGTCCAAACTTAGTCTTTTCTATCCACATCTTTGTCACTCCATCCAATTACAAATACTAAGGAAATTGTCCACCCTTTCCTCACTATTTCTTTCGTCATCCAATCTTCATCAAGGATATCATCCACAATGTCCAAGTGTTTCACTTTCAACCTATTGGCACATCTATAATTCGACCTATTAGTTATGCTCATGTGCACTAACTCTCTAAGTGTTGAAATATCACTTTTGTTCCTTGAAAATGCACATGTCCAAATCTTCGTCACTTCCTTCTGCAATTCAACCCATCTGCACAACATCCTCGAACCAAGGCAAGGTCACCCCTCACCTTATTGCACTATGAATTCACTCCAAAAGAAATTTTTTGTGGAAACTTGACTCCACTACCCACCCCATGGCATAGTTATCTAATCCGCTGCAACTCACACAATATGTGCCACATCTGTGAAGCGTAAAGGGAAATCACCATGCATCTATTCCGCACACATCCAACTAGCTTTTCCTTTTTTATTCAAAATGAGATCAAGTCCACAAGTATGGCTTCCTTGGTTGAACTCTCCTCATCCTCTTCATCTGCATCCTCAAGTATTAACTGTCCCATCTACTCTAAGAACTACATGTCTGGACTTCCTTTTCCCCATTACTTGACCACCTGGCGATGTTGTTGCATCCACCTCTCTATGCCTTGAAATGCTCAGGATTAATCCTCAACCATGTTTCCCAAGGAAAGAGAAATTCCCATTCGTAAGTAATATTTGCATCTTGTGATCACCCTATCCACACAATCCTCCAAACCAACAAAAGTCCCCAACTTTCCTTCTTCTTCCAAGTCACCTCTCTACAACTCTAAATTTGTGATGAGTGTGGCCAACATGCCCACACTCCTCAAACATCCCAATGAACTATCTAAAGTGTTATAAGTATAATTATTCCTCCTGAAATTCCATGCCTTGGAACATCTGAGCCAATACTCCTACCAACCTCAACCAATGACCCCTCCAGATATCTGAGTCATCACACAATCATCTAGAAGTCACCAAGGTATGATCTACCTGATCTAATGTCCCATACCAAAGGCAAGTGAATACCACCCAAGTCACTTGGTCTGCATTCTTCCCATTTAGGTTAACTTTCAACAATTTATCGATCGTCTTCTATGTTTACTCCATCCACCTCTTAGATCACACTTAAAAAAAATACCTTGTGCCTCCATAAGAGTCTCATGCTTTGGCACTATCATTGTGGCTTTTCAAGTCATCGTGTGAGCCAACAAACATTTATAAGGTGCCCACATACCAAGGCACTACATCCATCCTCTCAAACATGGCACCTTCTTAGCCTCACCACCTACTCTACTATAGTGAGTCCTCCAATGCACCTCATTAGAGAGTTAGGAAGCTTCTCAATACACCACCATGACTAAATCCAAATCTACCTAATACCTTCACTAGAATCGTACAAGTAGGTCGCCCCAAGCTCTCTGCACACTCACCCATGTCAAGGTGTCCCAACTACTCCATGCCTCTTTTCAATTTTTCATTACTTAGGCCAATCCCAAGTCTGACAGTTTTCACTATCGAAGTAGGTTGAACTTGATCAACCAAGTCACCCAAATTTCCTTCAAAGAACTCCTTGCATCTCTTAGGAAATTTTGAAATTAAAATATAATCATACATTGTCCAATGAAACACTTGGTTGCACGAATGGTTCAAGTCTATTGTCTCAGACTTGCACTCACCCAAGCCAACAAATTGTTACACAAACTTCGTTAAGTCACCTTTTGCAAATATACCACTTTTATAGCTCCTCTATTGTGATAAAATTGAGTCTGTTTGTCTACATCAAAATATGGATAAGTCACAAACTTGTGACATGTCCAAGTCACCTTATCTTCCATTGAATCATTTTTTCCACACCTTGTTTTCTTTGGCACCAAGCCTTCACTACACAACCTATCAAATTGATTTGTCTTTGCGAAACCAACCTCTTTGAAGTCTACCACAATTCAAGTTGTGAAACAACATGACTCAATACATGCACTTCGTGAAGCTCATCACAAACACATCTCAACGAAAATGAACCTAAATTGTCCACATCAAGTCTACAAACAAAACTCTGTGATATTTCTCTAGGTCATGTCAAGTATGAGAACACCCAACTCGACCAAGTGATTCAACTCATCACATGGTCTGTTGCCTTGTCTCGATTATGCACAAGGGGGCATCCACTTTGTAACAACCTAGAACTGCCCAAACTTACTTTGTTTGCATTGTTCATTTTAGCACTAGAAGTAACACTTAGACTGCTCTAAGTGCAAGCCCAGTACCCATCAGAATGTGAATGATAAATGTTTATAAAGGTGGCAAATGGATGGAAAACTCAGTAAAGGATTTTTATCACAGATAACTCCATATAAGATACACCACCAAACAAGGCCTTGAATAACTTCAGATTAGGATTTAAGAGATAAAGTGAATAGATGGAAGACTTGACAAGAAATGTGTAATATGTATATCATCTACCTCGGGTAACACTGACACACATTTGAAGAAAACTATCTGAAATAAGAACCTCTTAAAATCAAACAAAAAATACTCTGATACACTTGCAAACAATATCACAATAGAACATTTATTGCAGTAAAGATACAATCATCCATATGAATAATTCAACAAACTATTATCAAATGCAGACAATAAAAGATGATAAATAAGCAATATTGATTTCCATTATTCAAAGTGTCTTAGATTCGATCCATACAATAAGGAGAAACACTGTTATAAAACAATATCAAAATAAGAGTTCTCAGTCACACCATTTAAACCTCTCCTCAGTCTTACAATGCTCTTTAAATAGCCTAAACTATCATTTCCATCTCTACAGTTCACATTTCAACTTCTTCATAGGATCCCTATGCCTAAGGGAAGCGTGGCAACAGGTGTACAACAGAAAAGAAACAAACTACTAATAAAAAGGAAGATGTTGGCAACATGTGCAACATTCTTTATTGGTTGATGATGTGTCCATAAGAGTGGATCTTATTTCAGACAGGTGGCCTCCCAAAATGTAGCTAACCCTCAGAGTGTTGGTACACATCCATCTTGACATATGGAAGTTTTCTTTCCCTCCAAAATCTCCAAAAATGGAGCTCGTAGTGCATCGCTGCAAACTGTCCTAAAACAGCCAGTTCGTAGCGCTGGGCGCTGCAAAATTTCCTGTAGTGTCATGTTTAACTTTACCAAAGTTTTTAACATTTCAAAATTGTATCAGGTGCCCAACTATGCTGCAAAAAATTCATTATCTTGATATATGACTAGAGGAAAACACCACAACTGTTGATCATGGTTTAAAACTCATAGCCATTACCAAAAAAGTTGTAAAATGCATGAAACAAAAACTGTGACAAAAAATGATGCTAGTTATGGAGGCTCAATGTCTTGATCTTTGTATTTTAGGTCTAGAGATTCTCCTGGTAGCAACCTTGGCGAGCATGTCTAGGTTTCTTTTGGCCCATTCGTTTTTGAAAGGTTGTAGCTCTACCTTCAATTTTCTAATTTGAGCTTGATGGGATCTGTTATGTCTATAAAGATTCATAAGCTGCCTATGAAGGGCATGGATCTTTTAGCCAAGAACATGTCCTTATCAATGGTCTCATGATACATGCCCATCAACTCTTTAAGCTTCTTCATGGAACCCAAGTCCTCCTTTTTAAACTAATCAGCATCAGCTCTTGCTTCCTTGAGTTGCCTCTTGAGCCTCTTGAAGGTGGGATTGCTTTCATGCTAAGGAGTAGTGATATCAACAACTTCAATAGGTTGCTCAGAAGATTTAGATTTTCATTTTTTTCTGGGATGAAATCTCTACTGCACCATCCTTAACAAGGACATCTTGTTTGTTTGTTTCCCTAGTAAAAGGCCTCATAGGTTTAACCTTGTCTGCAACAATGGGTGGGGAAAAAAATATCTTTTTCCCTTTTAAGCATCTTGTTTTTCTTGAGGGAACCTCCATAAGGATAGGATCTACCATGGGTGAAGCTTCTTTATCTATAGTTTGTGAAGGACCTCCTAATCGTTCTTCATTAGTGGCTCTGACAGCTTTATCCATCATAGTACCCCTTTTCTTCTTGCTAGATTCTGAATACATATCCCTCTCAATAGAAGTAGGACTTTGTCTCTTGGAATGTGGAGTGGGGGAAACATCTAACTGAAACTGTGGTGAAGTGAGGAAGGTTTCCCAATCAATATTTTTATTTCTAAACTCCTCCATTACTAACATCTTAATAAGGACATAATGAAAGACACTAGTGTCTACCTGCTTTGACTTGTCTTGAACTCTGTCAGGCATCTTACCAATGCTTCTAAAAAGATAAAATGGAAGGTTCATGTCTTCTTTTCCTGTGAAGTGTAACAACAGCCTAATGTGATATTGGTACACCATGTTAAACCTCCCTTCACATGTAAAATATCTCTAGATAACCCTCAACATCTTATCAAAACATTCAAGCTTGTGGATTCTAGGTACCCCTTTGGACAAGTTGTCCTCCTGATACTATGGCTTAAGGAATTCCTTTGAGAAGGAAGAATTTAATGCCATAGCTTTGAACCATTTCTCTCCATTGTTCGGTATCTTTGTTGTAACCGAGTTGGAATGCTCTGAAATATCAAACTTTGGCCTCCCTACTTTGGTTTTAGTCCCATTAAAGTTGATTTCAAACTCCTTGGCCACCTCTGGATGCCCCCTCTACACCTTTTGACATAAATGTATACAACCTACCCTTTGAAAGGATTCTCTAAATAAATTTTTAGAGTTAAGGAGTTGCATATAATAAGGCTTTGTCCTCACAAAGTGCCCTCCCTTGTGAGTCTTCTTGTGTTGCTGACTATCCATAACTACTACTGGAAGAATGATTTCTGGTAAAACTGGTTATGACAACTCGGTGTGTGAAAACAGAGTACACAAGAAATTAGGGTTTTAATGATAGAACTATTTTCAAAAGGATGACCTTGTCCAAATATTTATACACATCAGGTTATGAGATAGAACACTCTTCAAATAGGAGGGATAAATGAACAACAACTGATATTTATAATAAAATGAAGTCAAGGATAATTCTCTGCTAAAACAAGGTTTTCATCAGAATAAAAATCAGTTGGCAGCATTAATGATGTATGCAATTTCAAGATAGGTTCTGCAAATGATTTGGCCACACACTTTAGGTTTGATAGTAGTCTTCTTCAATGGATTAAGATTATATTTCAAAAAGATGGAGAAGTTGGGGATTTCAACAGTTCTGGAACATAGTGTTTGTAGCGCTTTGTTCCCAGTGCCTGGTTTGCAGTGCCAGTTCGCAGTACTAAGGTATTTCAGTGGAACAGTTGGCTTCTTAGAAGAGTAAAAGATGCTTTGAGGCCTGGGTAACAATATGTACTGGTGAGCATAATTCAGGGTGCCATGGACAAAGGTTTTAAGGTTGGCAGCATCAAAGTTTAAACAGTTTGCAACATTGGTGCATAAGGAAACACAAACCCCTCTTTCAACCTTTGAATAGTGTAGAGACCATCAGGAGTACCTGGTAAACCTAGTTATGATGTTGATGCTTGTAAGCTTGAGTTGATTTGTTTTCAAGTTATCCAAACTCCAACGATCCTCTTCAACCAGTCTGCAGCGCCGAGTTTGCAGTGCCAAATTCAAACTCAAATTCTGCATCTTGAGGAGAGTGTTAGAAGATTTGTGACATAATCCCTAAAAAGTTGGTTAAAATATGGTGTTGAAAACAATGAAATCCTCTTTGACATGTTCCTTAACTGCAATGTTGACAAATGAATGCTTGAGGTACTCGTGACTATGTTGCAAACCCTCTTGGTGAGTTGGAAACAAATAAAACTGACCTTCACTTGACATCTAGACAATTCAATAGTGACAAAGGAAAGCTTGTGTACAAATTGGAGGCATGGCATGTCATGGTAATGATTTTAAGATCAAAAGTGTGACTCATAAGGATCATTAACCTTCTGATGATGGAAAAAATCATGACATAAAGACTCTAAACCAAGGTTAAAAATAACTTTGCTTATTTGAATCAAAATTAAAGCTATGACCACAACAAGAAGACCCAATACCTAGGACTTATAAGACTCTATCACCCAAAAAACAAAACCAAAGTTTTTTTTTGACCCCTACAACTCGATGAGTTAACAGTTCCTTGGCTACATGTTGAGCCAATACCTTGGATTTTCTCATCTCCAAACTCATTGCAACACCCCAGGGTCATCCGTCACTTGGAAAATCATCGTATGCCCCATTGTCATGTTCTAAGTTTTACTTTTTGTCCAATGTAACATCCAATCGACCGTGAATTTCAGCCAATAACCCCAACTTTTCATGAACTTTGTGATCTTGAAACTCTTAACCACTTATGTGATCAACCTTTGCAATCACTTATGTGGTCGTTATTGTGATCACTTCTACTATCACATTTTTGGTCACTTCTGGGATCACTTATGTGATCAACCTCTACAATCACCTCTGCAGTCAAAAATCTCAAATCCCGCATGCCATATGCCCATAGTATTCCCAGGGATCCAACTCGACTTGGTGCACCCAAGTTGCACGACGCCTGGACTTGTGCAACACCACAACATTTCCAAATTGACAGTTAAACCATACCGAGAGTACTTCACCCAGACTATTCCTCTTTCACTTAACGTCTACCCATATCTCACCTTGAGTTACTTTAGTCATGTCTACTCACTCAACTCTTTGTCACCAAAGCCCCCACCCAACAATGCACTTCATTACACTTATGTTCTATAACATATATAATTATCAAGTTCTATACTTAGCCAAATATGTAAACCAAGAACAAGTAACATACATACACATGAAAGAGATACAAGTATGGTTGTACAACACCAGAGGTTCCTAACACCCATACAAATCTTCTTAGTATACAAGATGTTACAACAATGTACAATACATTGTGTTTGGCACAAAAAAGGGAGCACAAGGCTCATACATAAGAGATAAGCTACCAAGTCACCTCACGTCCTCCTCACGCCATTGCGATCAAATGAATTCCATGTCCTCATAACAATAATTTATCCCATTGCACACAGTACCCACCTCATAAAACCATCCTTCCTATCATTCTCAGTCCAAAGAGAGATCACCCAAAATATGTCCATAGAACCTTCGCAAGGAAGCACAAGTCCTCCCATGTGGAGTGACTTGGATCCTTGGAGGATCTCTCCCATATATATATACACCTCAATGAATCATCACAAAATTTTTTGCATGAATCGTCACGTCCCTTGGGTAAAGTTGAACTGACCAACCAACTCACCCTGCCCTATGACTCACTCAAGTCATGATGCATCCAACTGTCACATCGGTTCGTTAGGTTATATCTAAACTCATCCATTGCATGAGTCAGATTGGCATCTTGAGTACTCTACATTAAAACACATGCCATATCATTATCATACCCTTAACTTTCATTCTCCAACTCCTTTCCTTGCTCCATACCCAAAACATAGCTTCATTCCCTAGAAAACCTCATAGCATAATTCTCATAATATAATTCCAAACTGCAACATCACAACCTAAAAACACCATGTTTTGAAACATCATAGACCTTATTCCTTCATAGCACACTATTAAAATTCCAAGAAAACTCCTCTTACACAACTTTACACCCCAATCACACTCCCCATTTCCTCTTGCACACCTTATATCTCTTCTTTGCACATGTACTTTCTCTTCTTGCTTGGATACTCTTGAAATTCACACATCTATCTTGTACTTATAGTGTTTTTTCATTCATTTATCAGGCTAACTTATAAAACTTATTGGGATGACCTGCAAAAGTTTCTAGGTTGACCTATACGTTTTGGTTGGGTTGACTTGACATAATCTTTCATATCTCGTCATTTCTATGGATTTAGAGGGAGTGCCATATATTGTTGGAAATGTGTTGGAATAAACATTTCAACCATATATCCTATGCTCCCATTTCATCTAGATATTCGAAGTAAAACTTTCTTCAAAGATAGGGTATCCAAACTGAGCATCAACAATCCAAAAACAATATTTACAATAATATCCATCTTGAAATATTTATCTTGGAAATTTGTAGTCTCCCATTGTCTTTGACATCAATGAAAATAATATTTCCAACAATCTCTCCCTTTTTCATTGATGACAACCCTTAGTCAATTCTCTAATAGCCCCCCTCTCTGCAACTCTCCTTGTGTCTAAAATTCTTCCTATGTTTTCAACTTCTCCCCCTTTTACATCAATGGAAAAGGGATACACCATGTAAGCTTGTGCTTCCATTTATTGACAATATGAGAGGGATATCACTCCCAAATTTTTTCTGATATATTCAAATGTGTCTCTGGGAATGGGCTTGATAAAAAAAATATGTAACATGTTCTTTGGTGGAAATGTATTCCAACTTTCATTTACTTGTCCCAGACAACATTTTTATCCTTTGACTTCATTGAGAACATATACATTGCTTGGGGTTTTGTTTGCATTTTCCACTAATCTTCCTGAACTTTCTTTCCTTATCTCACATCCTTTAGAATGAAATGTGAGGTTGTAAACTTGATCACACAGCTGACTAACACTTAGAAGATTGTGTTTTAACCCTTCAACATACAAGACATTATTTGTGTTATTCTTTCCATTATCAATACTACTGGTACCTTTTCTAACTATCCTTGCAGAAGCATTATCGCCAAAGGTAATACTGCCTCCTTTTTCTTCCTTTAGGGTGTGAAATTTGTTTTTTTCCCCTGTCACGTGTTTTGAACATCCACTATCAATGTACCATTGGCTTCCTTTGTCATGAACATACATTGCAAGTTTAAATTCTTCCTTCTTTGGTTCTTCTTACTTCCTTTTCTTTTTTGTATTCTTCTCTATTATTGGTAATAACATATTCTTCCATGTTTTGTTTATGATAATTTATTATGCTTCTTCTACAGTCAAGTGTTATGTGCCCATAGTTATTGCACTTATAACATTAAGTATTGTAACCAAGTAGGGGAGAAAATTAATTGTAGTTACTACAAAATAACCCATGAGAAATTTTGGTTTTGTTGCTCACATAATAGTTCTTTGTTGCTAGTCATCACGTCCTTTCCTACTACTACTTTCATTGTTGATGGATCCTTTGAGAATATTAGCATATCTTTTAGGAATTTATTCATTTTCATTTTCTGATGGCTTTGTGACCTTAGTGCTTGCATCTCCCTTGGGGTTCTTTTGTCTTTATTCATAGCCAAGATATTTCTTGATGAATGGTGACCTTTGGTGACTTAGAATATTATCTAAGATTTCAGTGCTTTTTGCAAACTGCAAGTTTCTACTCAACTGATCAATTGTTTTCTCTTATTATTTTCTTAAGGAAATGATTTCATCCTTTAGCTTCCTGCAATTTTCTTCCTTTTCTTTCAATTGGATTCTCACCACTTTTTCTATTTGTTTTTCCTCTTCTAGTTGATTCTTTAGGATGATAACTATATTTTCTATTTCATTAAGATCATCATTCTTCTTTTCATATTTTTGGAATTTCTCTTTCTACTTTTTATTCTTTCTTCTGAGATTGTCTATTTCTTCGAAGGCACTAATGAGTTCTACTACAAGATGGAGTTCCCCATCAATATATTCATCTTTTGAATATGATTTTTGTTTTTTATTGTCTTCCTTTTATATATTAGTAGAATTTGTATCCATGACCATGAAGAGTAATTGTTCTTTGTTAATATCATAAACATATCCATCACTTTCTTCAGATGAGCCATTGTCGTTTCTAGAGTAAAAATTCTTGTTCTTAATATGTTTTCCCCTTTTTTGTTTATAGGGTTTACTTTTATTGTTATTTTCTTCTTCATTATTATTTTCTTCATCATCACTCTATTATCTTTTTGCATATGGAAACTTAGTAGCAAAATGTCATACATTACCACAATTAAAAAATTTAAAGGGTAGCTTACCTTCGTATTTTCTAGAACCTCTTTTTAGTTTTCTAATGGATTGTGTTTCTTTTGTATCTAATTCATGGCTACAAAAATCATAGGATTAGTGTCCTTTTTTCTTCTTTGATGTTTTTAAATATGATTTCTTGTATGTTGTCTTTTATTTTTCTTTCCTCATCTCATATGCAGAGAGACTCCCATGCAATTCATCCATTTTTAATGAATCAAGATCCTTCATTTATTCAATGGTAGAAACATTGGACTCAAATATAAAGGGGAGTGAGATTAACACCTTTTTTACAATCATAGGTTCTTCAACCGTTTCACCAAGTCCTCTGATGATATTGACAATTTCATCAACACACAGACGATAGGCTACAACATTATCTTCATCTTTCATTTCCAAGATCTCAAACTTTCTTCTATGAATTTGGAGCTTTTCATTCTTAACCTTGTCATTGCCTACATAGATATTTTGAAGCTTGTTCCAAATTTATTTTTTCAATCTGCAATGCATCACCTTGAAAAACTTCTTTTCCGATAAACCACACAAGTTGGAATTCATGGATTTTTCATTATTTTCACCAAGATTCCTCCTGGTTTGTTGGTGGAGTTGTTGAAGTTGTATAACCAGTCATGAATGATTTTCAAATACAAAAACCTAGGACCATTAGATATGTTTGCATCCTTATGCTCTAGAAGGCATAGTTTGTTCCATCTTGACTAGCCATGTGTTCTCCCGAGATCCACCTTATTTTGGAATGTGTTACTTTGGAAGGTAATAATTTCTAGTAAGTTGTAAACTTATGTAAAAGAGAGTTATCCCACATTCATCATGGAGTAAAACACTCTTGTTATCATTCATTATAAAAAGGTGAAATTACATTTATCCCACATGTATTATTGGGATGTAATTCCTCCATATCTCGTTGTATATAACAGAGGTAAGAGATATCCATGAGATACAATGAAAATTGTTCTCTTTGTAAAGGGTAAAGTTTTTATGGAGGTTCTCTCAAGTTTAAGAATGGATATTTCTAAAAAATAAACAAGACAATACCTTCTCATGTTTCACCACATATATTTGGTGTACTCTCCCCTTTTTCTCTTGTATGTTTCTTATTGTGATTAAATGTTGTTGTATGGATAGGAGGATAGATTAACAAACTTATTTTGTTTAATATCGTTTCATGTTTATTCATATGTTTCAATATTTCAACATCCATACAACAACATATAATCGCAATAAGAAAGAGACAAGAGAAACATCCATGGCGAGGTATTGTATTATTCATTCTTTAGAAATATCCATTCTTACACTTGAGAGTGCCTCCCCCTTTACAAAGAGAACACTTTTCATTGTGTCTCATGGGTCTCTCTTACCTTTATTGTTTACAAAGAGATATGGAGGAATTACATCCTAGTAATACACGTGGGATAAATGTAATTTCACCTATTTTTATAATGAATGATAACAAGAGTGTTTTACTCCATGAAGAATGTGGGATAACTCTCTTTTACATAATTTTACAACTTATTAGACATTATTACCTTCCAAAGTAACACATTCCAACAATCTCCCTTAATGATGACTAGGGAGAAGGAACACTTATGGAGGCATTACAATAAATTCCAAAACTTTTTGCAAGAGTAAAGACAGATAATACCTTCCATATTGAAACTTGTGGAGGAATATGTCGTTACATCCACACTCCCCTTTGATGAAAAATTCCCCCATTCCCAACAACTTTCGAAGTCGCACAAATTTCGCCTCTGTCATGGATTTGGTGAAGATATATGCTTCTCATTTAATCATGAAATTGTGCCCAAACCAAGTTGTGTGATGAACTCTTGTAGAACACCACAACATTATACGAAAAACTCAAATGGAAAATAAAAAAGAACATGTGGTTAGCAAACAATCATCACAACCAGAACTCAATTGATAGTTGAAAGAACTCTTGCAAAAAACCACGAGAGTGTATAGAAACCTTAGATGTCCAATACAACAAAACATGTGGCAAGTAGACAGTTGTCCCAACCAAGTTGAAAAGTGTAATAATATTGCAATAGACCGCATTACAAATACAAGAACCCCATATCTATACACCAAAATGTTTCTAGCAAATAGTCTTCCCAACCAAAGAACTATGTTGAAGATTACATTGCACATACAAGACCCCAATGGTCTATCCATTGAAAAATTATCCCGACAGATAATCATCATGACTTTAGCATAGAACATATAAATTCATTACATTACAGTATTACTGAATATGGTGATATGAAATGGAATTTCATTACATTACATTATAATACCCTTGATTACAACTGCAAACATCCTATATAAAGTGGAAAATAGTTAAAACCTTTTTGTTGTCAAGGATAAATTGAAGACAAGAACAATGTAGGAATCCATTACAACTACAATCAGATCCTCAATAAAGTGTAATACTAAGACACTTGCAACAATCAAGAATCGATGTCGAATGAAAATATCAATATGCTGAGAAACTCAAGATAGGAAGAATTTGTAGACCCAGACTATTCCACAACTCTTCACAAAAAACCCCTGTGGAGAAAGTGAAGAAAATAAAGAGACAAAATGCACATAAGAAATTCCAATATTAAATCATAAAATGATCATGATCAACCCATAAAAAAAAAAAAAAAAATTACACAACTAGGGTCAACAACAATATATAAATAGACAACAAAAATATGATCAAAGTAAAAAATTAAATTACTAAAAAATATAGCCATTAAGCAACTAAGCCTTAAACATTGGATGGTTTCTTGTTGTCACCATGAGAAATTGCTCGAGAAACATGCCCCTAAAAATGCCAAAAATATCTTCCACACAAGTAGGTTAGTGACAAAAAATCAGGAACAAGATACAACCTCTACACAAATGATGAGAAAAACTAAGAAATAATAAACTAATGCAAAATTATACGAAGCTAATGACAAGAATAGGAAAACAAGAAACTTTTTGTTCAACAGAGGTTTCTACTTAGCTTTAGCAAGTTCATGTCTATGTTTAAAGTAAATCTTTTCAGGGTGGTTGGTTTTCCCACAATACTTACAAGTATTAAACACTTTATTTTTATTATCATCATCACAATCATCATTAAAAGAGTGTTAGGGAGGTCATTTAGTATGTCATTTAGTATTTTTATTAAAAAAATTATTAGGATTATTTTTCTTATGTGCCCATAGAGCATTATTAGAAGGTAATTGACCTAAAGAAGCCAACCTTTATTCCTCATCAATCAAACCTTTAAAAAAATCTTCAAAGCTAGGTTTGATAGATCCATTTGACATTTCAATAACTTTATTCCTAGTGTGGATGAACATATCAAAATAAGACAACAATTTTTGTTCTATAAGAATTACTAGGGTACTGTCAGTTTTCTTGTAATCTTTGCCACAATTATTTAATCGTTCATTTATGGTTTTTAGTTCAACAAGAAATGATTCTAGACGTTCAAAATCTGTAGGATCTAACTCATGGATTTTATTTTCACAGTAGAAAGAAGATACATCATCATATTTATCAAATAAAGAAGCTAGGGTTTTCATACCTCAACCAGGCTATCTTCAACCTCAATATGTACCTCTAGACTATCTAAAACTGTTTGACCAATGAATCCTCTTGCTTGATCCCATCATTCTTCCCATGTAACCATGTCTTTAGCATTGGCAGGTTTCTTATGATCAACACTAACTAGATACCTCCCAATAAGAAAATCAGCCTCCCACAAGGAAGATTCTCCCCATAAGATTGTAGATCATCCCCTTGGACAATAAATTCCCCCCTTTCTCAGCAAATTGGCCCCTCTTTTTATGCAAATATTCCTTCTTTTATGCAAATTTGAAAAATTCTCCCTCTTTTCTCTGCAAAAAATGGTTGTGTAGCTCAAAAATTCAATCACCTTTGGAAAATAAAACTTTGAAGAATGCAAATCACCCTATTTTTCCAGTAAAATGCCAAAAAACTTGACATGCAACAAGAAAAATAAAATCCATACAAAAAATGGAGGTTGTATAGTTTGCATGTGCAATAGTGGGGAGTTAGACCTAAACGCTTGGATATATCATGAAAATTTGATCACAAAGAAAAAAAATCACCCAGAATGACTTCCCGGATCAAAAGTTATGAGCTTTGGAAGAACTGGCTAGGTTCAGTAAAAAACCTAAGCATGGTATAAAACGGTTCAGTAAAATACCAAACCAAAAAAACTTTGGGTTTGCCATAAAATTAAAAGGACCTAGGCTAGGCTAGGCAAATTAATTAAAAAATGGGAAAATTGTAGATGATTTTGACACACCAATTATCGATATTGTCTGAAAGCTACATTCTAGATACAATGGTTAGATCATATTTTAAAAAAATGCCACATAAATGTGAGAAATATGCAAAACAAGTGTTGGGGTCTTGAGAAAAAAATATTCATCTTGTAGAAAAATGCCCAGATATAAACATAATTCTTAATGGCTACTAGATATGACGACAAAAATAGGAAAAATATGAAGATCCCAAATAAATATGAAGAAAATGTTATTTGAAAAAAACTTACTGAAGAAGGTAGAGTATAGTAACCCAATCTAATACCATGTTGAAATACTAAAAAATATGAATAAACATGAAACAATATGAAACAAAATAAATTTACTAATCTAACCTCCTATCCATACAACATCATATAATCACAATACGAAAGAGACAAGAGAAAAAAGAGAGAATACACCAGATATACGTGGTAAAATCCCAAATTGGGGAAACATCCACGGGAAAGTATTTTCTTCTTTATTCTATAGAATTATCTCCAATCTTGCTCTTGATATCACCTCCAGAAATTTTTTACCCTTTACAAAGAGAACCCTTTTCATTGTTTCACATGGGTCTCTCTTGCTTCTACTATATACAAAGAGATATGGAGGAATTATGTTAAGAACCAAATATCCAAATAGCATAAAAACCTCAGAATAAGTACTCCACGCCTTAACAAAGAGAAAATTTTATATAATAAGACTCTTTGAGGGGGAAACCTCCTTATACACCACATAAATTCACAAATACAATATGATTCCAAATGAAAAGGTCTCATTGGTATATATAGGAGACTAGCAGGTACAATTACAACTAATGGGCCCAAACCGACATAAATAAAATAACAATACTAATGTAATATAACCCAATTAATGGGTAATGTTCCATTATTTAGGGCTTAACATGCCCCTCCCCTTCATACAATTTTTGTCCTTAATTCTTAAGTAATTCTGGATGCTTATGTATAAAAGAATCATCTTCCCATTTGGAATCTTCAGCAGGTAGTTTCTTCCAATTAATGAGATACTCTGAAATTGATCTATTCCTTAGCTAGTGAATTCTTATGTCAGTGATAGCTTCAAGCTCCAATATGATTTTTCCATCCTCATCAGGTTCTAGCAATATAGTCTGAACTGGGATCTTGTCAC
Source organism: Picea engelmannii (assembly GCA_009831015.1). NCBI lineage: Eukaryota > Viridiplantae > Streptophyta > Pinopsida > Pinales > Pinaceae > Picea > Picea engelmannii. Next base: position 3,387,176 of record ML776768.1, read on the forward strand.
CTATAACCTTCTTTAAGAACGAAACGTGGAAAAATGGGTGTACTCACGAAGATGTAGGAAACTCCAATTTGTATGCCATAGTACAAATCTTTTGCAACACCTTATAAGGGCCATATTACTTCGGTGATAATATATTATCCTTCTTAGCTTGTTTGAGAGAAATCTGTTTGTAAGGTTGTAGTCTTAAAAATACCCAATCCCCTACTTCAAAACTTCTTTCTCTACGATGATGATTTGCTTGTTGTTTCGTGTGATTATGTGCCATGGCCAGGTTGTCCTTTAAGAGTTGAAGAAATTTGTGTTGATGCTCAATGTGATCTTGCATTGCTTGAACCTTATATTTTTCTTTTATAGAAAAAGTGATGGATGGTGGGTGATATCCACAGAGCACCATAAATGGTGTCATTTTTGTTGCAGTATGAAAGGAAGTGTTATACCACCATTCTAACAAGGGTAACCACTTGAACCATTGTGTTTTTTTATCAAAGACAAAGAAACGAAGGTAACCTTCCATAAATTTATTCACTATATAAGTTTTTCCATCAAATTGAGGATGATAAGATGAGCTATGGGGCAATTGAGTACCCAAACAAGAAAATAATTATATCCAAAAATGTCTAGTGAATATGGAATCTTTGTCACTTACAATAATATTTGGGCTTCCATGTAGCTTTTGAAGAGTCTCCATGAATGCAGCAGCAACTATATTGTCTTTGAAAGGATGAGAGAGTGCACAAAAGTGTGTGTACTTGGTAAGTCCATCAACAATCACCATGATGACACGCTTTCATTCAGACTTTGGTAACCATGTGATGAAATCCATAGAAACCTCCTCCCAATGCTGACTTGAAATGGCTAATGGTTGTAAAATACCTCGGGTATTAATTGTTTCCACCTTGTTTTGTTGGCATACCAAACATTATGCCACAAACCTTTGAACATTACTTTTAAGGCCATCCCAAAAAAAATCCTTCTTTACCTTGTGATAGGTTTTCAAAAATCTTGAGTTCCCTTCTATCGGATAGGTGTGCAATTCCAAAAGTACCTTTTGTTTGAGTTGGGATTTCTTATGTAACTATAAGTGATCTTTGTACCATAGTGAATCATTTTTCCATGTAAATGTATCAAATTCACTGGAATCCTCTTGCAACCTTTGAATGTGAGACCACCCTTCTTCATCATTCTTCCATTCCACCCTTACTTTTGTTATCTAATTAGGTTGGATTATAGAGATAGCACAAAGAAATGCCTCAACATATTCATCCTTTCTTGAGAGTGCATATGCTACAACATTTTTCTTTCCTTTTTTGTAGATGATTTCAAAATCATAACCCAACATTTTTGTCACCCATTTTTGTTTTTCTTCTAAAGATAGTGTTTGTTCCTAGAAGTATTTAAGACTGTTATGATCTTTTTTGACCTTGAAGTGACTACCTATTAGGTAAGGGTGTCATTAGAATAACACCAATGTCATTTCCCAAGGCATCACATTCCATAATAAAGGTTTTTGTGAAGTCTGGTGTGGTCAAGACAAGCGCTTTGTGCATCGCCTCTTTAAGTTGTTCAAAAGATTGAGTTTCCTTTGGAGTCCATGAAAATGCATCCTTATTAGTTAATGTTGTTAAAGGTGTTGATATTCTTCCATAGTTCCGAACAAAATTGCAGTAGTAACCTGTCAAACCCAAAAATCCTCTAAGATTCTTCAATGTTTTGGGAATTGGCCAGTCCATCTTGGCTTCAATCTTGTTAGGGTCTACCTTGACACCTTTATGAGATACAATATGACCCAAATACTCTACCTCCTTCACCCCAAAGAAACATTTGGATGGTTTGTCATATAGTTGTTTCTTTGTTAGTAGTTGTAGCACCTTGTCAACATGTCGAACATGATCTTCCCAAGACTTGCTATAGATTAGTATATCATAAAAAAAAATACTAACACAAATTATCGAAGGAAGGGATTGAAAATGGAATTCATCAACCCTTGGAATGTGGAAGGTGCATTCGTAAGGCCAAAAGGCATGACCAAAAATTCATAATGGCCTTCATGAGTTTTGAATGTTGTTTTTTGGATATCTACTTCCTTCATTATAATATAATGATACCCTAAATGAAGATCCAACTTTTTGAAGTAGATTTCTCCATGTAGTTCATCTAACAATTCATAAATGAGCCCTCTTTCTTGAGTACCATTACCAACAGTGCAGAGTAAGAACTTTGGCTAGGTCTAATAATGCCATCCTCTAACATTTCTTCAACCATATGCTCAATTTCACTCTTCTGGGAATAAGGGTATCTGTAAGGCCTAATGTTAGGAGGAACACTCCCATGAGTTAGGTGAATAGAATGATAATGATCATGAGTGGGTGGAAGACCTCTGGGAACATATTCAAATACTTTAGAATGATTATAAATTATCCCTTGTATATCTAGGGGAATAGATGGCTTAGATGCTTGAACATATAGTGAGCATAGTTGTACAACTACACCCTACTACCCCTTTTTCAATAATTTTGTCATGCCATTAGATATTATCACCTTTTGGGGATTCCCTGTGATACCCCTTAACTCAAATTCATTTCCTTCCAATGAAATTTTCATGAAAAGTTATGAAAATTAAAATCCATTGTTCCCACTGATTGTAACCATTGGACCCCTAGTACGACATCAACACCACCCATGGGTATATAAATAATTGGACTATTCATTACATATTCCCCCACATTAATATTGATCTTATGTAATTTTCATGAGCAATTGATAGTTCCTCCATTTGCAATCATTACTTGAAACTATGGTGCTAGATATATAAAGCAATGAGAGCTTTGGCTAATTTATAGTGAATGAAATTATGAGTACTACCAGAATCAATTAGGACTATTACCTTCTTTTTATATATATATCCCTTGATATTGAGGGTTTGAGGAGTGCTAATTCCAACCAATGCATGACATGATATGGTGGGAGTCATCTCTTCAAAATAAATATCTTCTACATTTTCATCTTGAGATGGTTCTTGTTCTTCTTCCCCTTGATAATATATGTAGAATAATTTCTTCTCACCACATTTATGTCCCTTACTATACTTGTTGCCACAATTAAAGCATAAACCTTTTTCTTTTCTTTCACCCAATTGTTGAGGTGGTTTAGAAGAAGGAACATCATTCTCTCGATAGATGTTAGGGGTGGTCCTTCTAGTATCCATAGTCATATTTTTACTTTCAACGTTTCTCGCCACCCTGAACACATTCTCCAATGTTTTGGGTTCCCAAAGGTGAACCTCATGTTGAATTTTATCCTTTAAAGTTCCTATGAAGACACCAATCAGGTGTTCATATGGAATATCTGTTACCTTTATATTCAATCTTTGGAAGTTATCGATGTGCTCTGCAACTGAACCCTTTTTCTTGAGATTTATCAATTGGTTGAAGAAGGTATTGCTCCTTGTATCCTCATAGTGTGATATCATTTCTTCTGTGAAAATTTTCCAAGTGATAAGAGATTTACGAGAACAAAGCCATTGATACCACACAAACTGATTGGGTTCTAAATATAAAGATGCAATCCATACCTTTTGTGTGTGTGGAACATCATGTGGATCAAATATCTGCTCCATATGGAGTATCCATGTGATTGTATCCTTCCCATAAAACTTCCTCATATCGATCTTAGGAAAGTGGTTGGTCTTCAACCCAAAGCTGAAGTTTCTCCAGTCTTGATTCATCTTCTTTGTGTCCTCATCATGAATTTCATGGGATACATTGTCACTTTCAGGTGGCCTCTATATTAGCAACTTTTTCAATCCTTCCATGATCTCCCCTTCTAAACCATCCATCTCAGTATTCATTATCACTTCTAGCTTAGCTTAAGTTGAACCCATCATCCTTTGTAGTTAATATTTTTGGACTGCCATCTTTTGTAAATCATTTATGTCCCTGCACATTTATTCACCTTCATCAAGAGTCCAATTAGGACTGTATGAAATCTTATTTGTTTTATAATTTCCCTTTTTTGGTGGCATGTTGGCCAAGTATCACTGCAAGGTAGGAATTCCTAATTGGCTTAGGCACGGGTCCTCATAGATAAGTGAGTGTCGGGTGCTATAGCTCTCTGATATACGTGCAGGGTCCAACAATAATACTCTACCCAGTATCTCAGGGAACTAACTAAGGAGGCTTGACCATTCCCTTAGCCATACTATCTGAATACCTATGTACTAGAGAGTCATCTCCCCAAGTGTTATTATTGGTATACTATACCAATAAGATGGCCAAAAGTTTTACTCAAATAGTCTCATGATTCTAGGGGGTCTCTCGATATACACCATGTAGATGGGAGATAAAATCCATAGTATTGTTGTCTAATACACAACCATTCGAAAAGGATCTCCCGATATACTCTAGGTATGTTGAAGAACCAAATTGTCCCCGAGTTGTAACGCTGACTAGTAACAGAAACTTCTGTGTTTAGAGACGTTGAAATATGTATGTACCTAAAAAAACCCTAAGTTCATCTTAAATTTATGTGATACTCCTTTTATCCCACTTTATTCTACTTTTTGAATCACCCCAATTGGATCTTCTAGTCAAAAGATATGCAAATTTCCAAAAACAAAATGCGCATTTTAAACCTTGACTTGGACGTTGTTCTGCTAGCTAACCATTATTTTGTTATAGATCTGAAATTTTGGCCCTTGTGAGTCTTAAATTTTGGCCTGAGGTATCCTGATGTGTCTTCTTTCCAACCCCATAGATTAGACCAATATTGGATTCTCCAAGGGAATTTTATGATAACTTTCCCAAGATGTGCTGATTTTTTTCCCTTCAGGAGAGAGAACTCGTACGGCATGCCTCGCATCACTGTGTTCACTTCGAAACTTGAAATATGAAACCATAAAACTTTGGTCAATACCCTAACCAATGGAATAGGTATCACTCAATTTTGAGGTATGTAGATTCAGATATAACAATTTTTCCAAGAACATATGTTTTAGACTGAATTCTGGACTAGCCAAAAACCCTAATTTCCTCAGAGAATAAATTTCATATTACATCGAATCAAGGGGTGAAATTTTTACACGAGGTACTTCACTATTCCTCCTTCATACTGTAAAAATTTCAGAACCTGAAACCAAGCTGAAAAAAATTGGGAGAGAAAATTTCAAGAAGACTTGTTTCAGACTAGTTTCAGGACTAGCAAAAAACCCTAACTTGAATAGAATGTATATTCAAAAATAAATCTAACCAAGATCTAAAATATGGAACCAAGTTATCTCTATATATCTCCTCTACACCATATAAATTTCAGATCCTGAAACCTTGCAGGAAAAAAAAAAATTATAGCGAAAAATGCCACGAAGACTTGTTTTGAAGAAGCTAGTCCCGAGGATTGTCTAGCTTTGATACCAAATGTTAAGAACCAAATATCCAAATAACATTAAAACCTCAGAATATGTACTCCACTCCTTGACAAAGAGATAAATTCAGATAATAAGCCTCTTCGAGGGGAAACCTCCTTATACACCACATAAATTCACAAATACTAGATGATTCCATTTGAAAAGGTATCATTGGTATATATAGGAGACTAGGAGGTACAATTACAACTAATGGACCCAAGATGACATAAATAAAATAAAAATACTAATGTAATATACCCCCATTAAGGGGTAATGTGCCATGATTTAGGGCTTAACAAATTACATCATAGTAATACATGTGGGATACATGTACTTTCACCTCTTTTTATAATGAATGATAAAAATAGTGTTTTATTCCATCATGGATGTGGTATATCTATCTTTTACATAAGTTTACAACTTACTAGAAATTATTATTTTCCAAAGTAACACATTCCAACACCTTCTAGTGGTCAGACTATTTCCAAAAGAACCCACTCTAATACCAATTGTTGAACTTATGTTTATACTAAGAGCAGGGGGTGTGAATCAATATAAGATACTTTTTTATTTAAATGAGCACTCATTAAACATTTATTAACTTTAAAACAATAAATGCATGTAAACTCAAATCATGGTACACATAATTTAATTTGGAAACCCTTGTGGGAGAAAACCAAAAAATGTATCTTTATAAATGTTTGTAGGCACCAACCTACTAGAGACATCATTCTCTTCAGGTGAGAACCAACTAAACAAGATATTTTGTAGGAACCAACATATTGGAGACACCAATTTCCTCAGTTGAGCACCAACTTAGCAATATGTTGTGTAGAAACCAATCTACTTGAGACGTCAATCTCCTCAGTTGAACACCAACTTGGTAAGAATTGTATGGGTACCAATATAATATATTCATACATAGAGTACTTTTGACTTCACATGCATGTTTCATACTTCATGCATTTCATATCATTATTATACCCTTAACTTTCATGCTCCAGTTCCTCTCCTTGCTTCATACCCTAGACATAGCTTCAAACCCTAGTCAGATTTAGCCTTCATGCCCTAGCAAACCTCATAGCATCATTCCCATAACATAATTCCATATTGTAGCATCACAACCTAAAAACAATGCAATTTACAACATCATAGACCTTAGTCCTTCATAGCGCACCCTTAAAACTCCAAGAAAACTCTTCTTGCACACCTTTAGACCCAAGCATACTCCCCAACTCCTCTTGCGCACCTTATATTTCTTATGCGCACTTTCACTTTATCTTATTGCTTGGATACTCTTCAAATGCACACATCTATCATGTATATATAGTTTTTTTGTGCTCACTTATGGGGTCGACTTGTAAAACTAACTAGGATGATCTATAAAACTAGTTGGGCTAACCTGTACTTTCTGGTTGGGTTTACCTGATATAATATTTCATATTTCCTCACTCGTATAGACTTAGAGGGAGTGTGATATACCCTTGATAAGGTATCAGAATAAACTTTTCAACGATATATCATATGCTCCCATTAATTGAGCTAGATCTTCAAAGTAAAAATTCATTCAAAGATAGGGTATCCAAGCTGGACATCAAAAATCCAAAAACAATATTTCCAACAACCTGGATATTGCAATCTTTATCTTGCACATCTATAGTCTCCCCATGTCTTTGACATCAATGTCAACAATATTTCCAATAGCCCATAGGCTTAGTCATAGTCTAACTTATGAATCTTAACCATTAGTTCATCATCATAAGCATCTACATTGACAAAATCAACCTAGTGATCATTGAGGCATTTTCTCAAACAACTTATATAGAAGTACAATATTCCATTCAATATTTCACATATGAAACCCATAACAACCCATGTGTTGTAGCCTTGCACCTTCCAACCTGCCAAAGTATTGGTGCATTTGATCAACAAGACCTGCAAAGTAGAGTTTGATTTATATGCTATGTATGAATATCTAGAAATAATAGGATAGGTCAAAAATGTTGAACTCGTGTATATGAAGATTGGTTTATTAGTGATGCATGGGTTTGTATGTTCACAAGTTTACAGTTTTAAGTAATGATGGATAACAAAAATCCAAAGCGATGAGACCGGGCACGGGAATCTATGATTTTTTTATTTTTATTTTTATTTTCTTTCAAAAATAACTATGGTGATGAGACTACTTGATTGATGTAGTTAGTGAGTGTCAAGTATACATGCTTCTTACTGGACTCAATAAACTTTCTTAGTGTGGTACATTGTGCAATGTGGAAGAAGGATGATGAAGTGTGCCACTCCTTGGGAAGCTTGTATGAGTTTTCTCCCAACGCCAACATATTTGTAGGTGGTTAGGGATTGAATTATATAAGTCTTGGATGTCCTTTTCCACTACCAATGTATTGGTCCTAACCTCATGATTATGCTTTTAAGTATGATACCCAAATAAGTATAAGTAGTGATATCACTAAATTCTTTGATGTAGTGAACATGTGTTTTCCATCCTTGATAGAGAGAGCCACATAAACCTAGAGGATGAGATTCTATGACCCACTAAAAGGGATGGTGAGAACAAATCGTAGTGACATCATGACTTTCAATTTGAGGGCTTTGAGAAAACACATAACTCTAGTAGGTTAGGATCCCATCCTATTTGGAAGAATCATTTAAGAGAAAATTCTCTAGAAAAAAGAAAACATAATCGAGGTGAAGATTATAAAAGTTACCAAGGCTTCCAATGCTCACAACTTCATAAGGTAAATAATGCAATTAAAATTGAAACAACTTGTATATGACTAAATCAAGATATATTCAATCAATGACAATTTGAACATAGTTTTTTTGTAATAACTTAGGACTTATTTAGTGGAGTCAATGAAATTAACTTGGATTTGTGTTGTTCTTTGGAGGAGGGATATGAAACAAACTATGAAGACACAATAGTACAAGATTACATATTAGAGTCTAGTAATGAATGAAAGGCTTTTAACACAACTTATTTTATCTATAGTTTCTTACCAAGGAAAACCTACCCACAAAGAATACAAGCCTTAACAAAAACCAAGGGGTAGTGGTGTCTATCAAGTACACAACTATGGCTAAGCTATGGTAATACTATTTAGGAAGATGATCCATGTGAAATGATTATTTAGTTCTTAGCATTTAATATTTTGTATTTGAGCTTATCTTAATTGTATTTACGTTATGATAATACTATTTAGGAAAATTCTCCATGTGAAATGGTTTTTCCCTTATCTTAATTGTATATGCACTTCTCTACATAATTTAAAGAAAAGAAAAATCAACAACAATATCTAGATAGAAATAATAAAAGTTAAAGGTTTCGAATGATCACAAATTCATCACATAAATAATCCAAATTCATCACATAAATAATCCGATTTAAAGTGAAACTATTTGTTTATACAATAAATCAAGGTATATTCAATCAATGACAATTAAAACTGAGCTTTTATGTAATAACTTAGGACAAGTTAATAAAATAAACTTGAATTTGTACATGGAGGAGGGATACAAAACAAACTATGAAAACACACTAATACAAGATTACATCTCAGAGTTCAATGATCAATGAAAGGCTTTTAATATAAATTATTCTCTATAATTTCCTAAGGCAAACATACCCACAAAGCATACAAACATTAACAACAACCAAAAGGCAACGATGTCTATCAAGCAGACAACCATACTATAATTACGCAACGACAATATTATTTAGAAAGATGCTCCATGTAAAATGTTTCTTTAGTTCATAGCATTTAACACTATATATTTATGTTTATATTAATTTAATATTTTTTTTTTTGTAAGTAAGAAGTATATATTATATTTAGTTCCTGCTAGAGCATAAAAAGTTTCCAAAATACAAAATGAAACTGGCTGTAATTACTGGACTGCCCCAACAGAGGGGAAACCAGTCCAGCCAGCCCCCAATTCAACAGTCTTAGACAGTTGCTGATTCAGAAAACAACCAGAGTTCATCCTATAAGCCATCTAGTCTAGGAGCCTAAGAAACTGGATGCACAGCAAAAGAGAACTAAACACCTGGAGAAAATCCTAACCACATGGCTCGGAGGTCCTCTGCCCATGGTTCTACCTCGGTGTTGATCGGCTGGTCGTCCCCGCAATTCTCCTTGCACTCCTCATGCTCCTTGTTCTCCACTGGGCTGCTTCGTTCCGCTTCCTTCTGCCTCGCTGCTGCCTGTCGCAGCATGCTATACATCTCAGTGTCAAGTGCCTCCCCCGGAGTAGTGCCAGAGGGGCCCGAGGAGAGCTTCGAATGCATGGCTGAGAGGATATGTAGAAAGGTGGTGACGTTGTCTTCTGTGGCCTGCAAACGAAACTTGAGGTCCGCCACCTCCCTCCGGAGCTCAAAAACTAAATCATACAGGATGCCCAAACGTTCTCTGAAGTGCTCGCTGTCGAGTTGGGCCGCAGGGTGGAGACGCAGTCGTTTGGACTCTCCAAAAGCCAGTGGTGCACTTCTCCAGGTACTCGAGGATCCAAGGAAGGACATGGTCGCAACGAATTGCATCCGGGGGTCCTGAGGACAGCGTTGAGTCGGAGGCGACCCTCGCGGGATAGTGGCCATGGAGTGTAGGAGCAGAGACGGCGAAGGTGGCTGGGTGGCCGCGGAGCGAAGATGTATAGACTGCGCAGGTGGTGGGGTGGCAGCAGGGGACATAGTTTGGGGGTGAGAGGAGGAGCCGGTCATCGGGGAGGCTGGAAGCGAGACAGGAGGTCTACGGGGCTTCCAGGGTGAGCCCCGCTCCAGCTTTCCTCTAATTCTTTCTTTCATGGATGCAGGTGAGCAGGCCTGGACAGGGATGAACCAGAATTGCAGATAGACAATGGAGAAAGTCTCAGGACGAGCCTGGTTATGTTTGCGCAGTGAAGGGAGGAGCCCTTCAGTCCGCAAACATGGTGCAATGCCAAATACAACGAGCCAATCCATAATACGAATTGCGGAGGAGCAAAGGGTGGCGTTAATGCCCCTTACCTTGACCATCATTGCAAATTTAAACGCAATTAATCTCCCAGGACGGCACTGTCCTGCTGCACGGGCCGGTCACGTGACTCTGTGCTGCATTGCACCATGTCCGGTCCCTCCCATCGCCACGGGGACTCCACTAACACCCCATCCGAGGATATATTAATTTAATATTATATATTTGTGTTTATATTAATTTTATATTATGTATGAATGTATTATGTATTAATTTTATATTTGTATTTTGTATGAATGTGTTTATATTAATTTTGTATTATGTATGAATTAATTAGTTTTAATTTGCATTTTCATATGTCTTAAAATTCTTTTATTAACTTAATAAAATAAAAATGACATTTTAATTTCACATATGAACAAAACATAAATAACATACATTTTATTTTATATATTTTATAAATAAAACAAAATTTATATCAACTTTCAAACCACTCATATTTAATATTTTTTATTTTTTTATTAAGCATATAATTGAATAATTATTTTTTATTTTTATATTTTATTAAAATAATTTTTTATTTTGAATAAATTATATTTAACATTTTTTTAGTTTTTTATAAACATAAGATAATTGACCAACTTTAGCTTATTTCATGTTGGCCAAAAGAACGACAAAGAGAATCTGAACGTCAAAATCCAATGACTTTTCTTTTGAAATTCTCAATATCGAAATTATATATATGAGTTGTCAAGAATCCAATAATTCAATAATTCTTCGCTGACATAAGGTGAAAATTTGATAGATTTCGTGCTAAAACTTGATTAAGTATGGTTAACCCCTTACTCGATTAGTTTTTATATTTTATAAATAAAGTAAAATTTGTTTAAGAAGTGTTGAAAGTTTGTCAATTGTTAATTGTTAATAGGATAATTAACAATTAAAATATCCCTATGGACACTGAATAGTTGTACGTCATCTTTAAGGCTTCGAGGCAATGCGCTTTTATTTATTTTTATTTCATCTTCAAAGAATTTGCAGGTATCCGTCCGGTTTCTCGATCATCAGCTTAATTTATTCCCTTCTATCTGAAACTGCAGCGCGAATTCTTAAAAATTGGTGCGACGATGGAAAGGATCGATTATAGCAAATGGGTTGTTTGGATCGTCATCAGCGTGCTGGCTGTTCATGTTATTGCTCAACCAGGTCATTTTAGATTCTATTTTCCCTTTAACTTTGTTCTTGAACTGCTCATGGCTTATTTGGTGTTTATATTATTCTGCGGTTAATGATATATTATTTTATCACCGAAATTTTGGGTAGCAGGATTTTTAAGTATCGATTGCGGAGGGAAAACAGATCACACCGATGAGAACAATATAACATGGGTCACTGATAGTAAGTACATCAACACGGGTGAGACAAAATCCACGGGCAGCGCAACCTTACCATCCTACTTGCAAAGAGTACGCTATTTCCCAAAGCCTCTGAACAAGTCTTGCTATCAGTTGCCTGTAACCCACAATGTGCATTACCTCGTAAGATTATGGTTTACTTTTGGGAATTATAGTAGATTCGACAAATACCCCTTATTTTCTGTAACGATCGAAACACTGGATATGTTCTATTCTAAAAGACTGACAGAACTGGATGGTATGCAAGATCCATTTATTCATGAAGGAATCTATGTTAGTTCTGGGAAAGTGCTGTATATTTGCCTGATCAGGTTCGTCGACTCTGATGATCCCTTTATTAACGCTATCGAGTTGAGAGCCCTCCAAAATGGCATGTATGGCCAGGCTAAGCCAGGAACAATGTTGATTTTAAATTCAAGGAATGATGTTGCTACAAATTCAAAGATTAGGTGAGCATTCTGAATTTCATATGTTTCAGGTATACCTAACAGCCTCTTAAGCGTAAGAAAGGACTAAATTTTTGACATCCGTTGCCATCCTTTTTCCCTTAATATTTATGTAAAAGTATTTAGATGTTTGTTATATCTCACTTCTTAGGGGATTTAAGGAAACCTTTCACACCGATGCTGAATATGCCCAAAATAAATTTGATGCATTGTGTAAAATTGTGATATTTTTTCTTGAGGACTAAGCTGAATAGCTTTGTATGGTAAATTAAGCAGGTATCCTGTAGACAACTTCGACCGCATCTGGAAACCATATTATATTGATGATTCAAGTCGGGTAAGGTCTGTAAGTTCGCAAGAGCCTATTTCATCAAACGATACCAAAAACTTTCCTCCATCTCCTGTCATGCAAACCGCGTGGGTTATGAATGTGGACGACTATGAATTCTCGCTATCAACAGACTCTTTGCGTATACATCCAGATCTTTTTACGTTACCATAAATGGGGAAATAAGGTCTGGAACCATTACTATGATAAGGAATTATTCTACCCTGCAGCTACCATTCATATCCAATGAAACAGCTCACTTCAGTTTTCACCTCGTGAAGGCCACTGACTCTACTAGTCGTCCTATAATCAACGCTTTTGAGTACTACTCCGTGTATGATACAGAACAGTCAACGAATTCACAAGATAGTAAGTGTCTTACTAAATTTATCGTACTTAAAATGCAGTGGTACTACAATTCAACGTCTAACCAAGAAGTTCCTCAAATGCAGTTGAAGCTCTTCAAGGTATCAAAAAAAGGTTTGACATCAAAAATTGGATTTCTGATCCTTGCTTTGGTATCGCGTGGCAAGGAATTGATTGTAATTACAGCGCTTCGCCATATAGAATTTCGGAAATGTAAGTTTAACACGTTGTTTTGTTTACTACGACTAATTATAATTGAAATTGAGAGAAATTTTAACCCCTTATGATAATCCTCTCGTTGCTAGCAATTTTTCTAGAAGGAATCTTTCTGGATCTGTACCCGTGGATATTGCACGATTGAATGCGTCGATTAACCTGTAAGAAGAGTTCTACTTTCTGTGTATCCCTATCAGCGGTTCATAAGTCTTAACCCAAGATCATGTGAAATAGAAACAGAGTTTTTCCTTTGAATATTATGCTGGAAGTCGCATTCATCCTGTTGTTCCTGAGTCTGTACTAAGGCTTGGAGTACAGTGTCAAGGCAACCGAAAGTATGGTAATGGTTGATAAAGGATTTCATTAACCTTTGGTATGGGAAGTTAATGAAGGTTTCTGCGTTCACGTTGTATGGCTTCCAACTGTTCCTGGGTTGCGATATCTTGTTCAATGGTCGCCCATGAACGTTCTAATTCTTCCCGGGTATCAGCAGTTCTAAGGGTCGTGCTGAAAAGACTTAACGCGATATTAGTTTGATCTGATATCCCGAGTTGGATATTAGGTTGAATTACCGTGGGTACAGTCATTGAGGAACAGTAAGGGTATGGAAATGATTTAACGAGAGATTTTAATGGCTGATTCAATTTGGTCGAAAATAAGAGAAATCTTCGTATGGAGAATGAAATGGGACTACAAACGAAAGGCCATTTCCCGTAACTGTATGATTTTTCATAAAAAGGTGTGAGATGAGAGAAGAATCATCTAGTTGCAAATAACGTAAAATTCTTATCGGTAAAAACTCTCGTATACATGGAAGAAGAAATTGACAAAAACATAATTGACATGGTGCAAGTAAACACAAAATCCTGTAACTGTAGTTTGGTCTTACACCTACTGATAGCCGGTGCAGAGGAAGGACAAGGGACAATTACCGTAATATGAGCTTGCTTCACCGTAGTAGTAGTGGTACTAAGTTATAGTGATACCTCTCAATTATGTAGAGCAAAATGAAAAGAAACAAAGAACATAACCAAAACAAACTAATTGTATAGAGCAAAATGAAAAGAAACAAAGAACATGACAAAACAAACTTGAGA